>APFE030461817.1:8903-37109 GCA_000404065.3 Pinus taeda | reverse complement strand
CTAATGAAATCAAATTTTTCCTTAAATCTGGTACATGCCTTACATCAGTTAATATTCTTGTTGTTCCATCAAACATTTGTAGTTGTATGCTTCCAATCCCAACAATATTACATGTTACATCATTACCAATGTACACAACACCATCATTAATTGATTTATAATACTTAAACCATTCTTTATGGATACACATGTGGTTTGATGCCCTGGAATCTAACAACCAATGGTGACCATGATTTGACATATTAACTGATAATACCTCATCACTCATACCTAAACCAGATACTGAACCTGTATCTGTGGTGTTGGCTTCCTTCTTTTCTGTCGAAGAGCCTTCTTTAGCAGCCTGCTTTCGCTTCCAGCAATCCTTTTAGATGTCCAGCCTTGCCACAATGCCAGCACTTCACCTTTGGCTTCTTTCCTTTGGACTTCGAACGAGAGTCACTATGCTTTCCCCCGGAGTGTCTCTCTCGTGAGCGACCTCTGGCCATCATTACCTCTGATGTCGAGGTGTCTGCATTCGACCTCTTCCTCGTCTCCTCAGCCAACAAGGCTCCAACAACATCGTCAAACTCAATATCAAAACAGGCACTTTGTGTTTTGGCCATCTTGTATCAACAAACACAATAATCTCCAAAACTAACCAGCAATAAAACAATTGCCTATGCCTTTGAAAATTTCTGCCTATGTCTTTGTTTTTGAACAACAAAAAAAAAAAACTGCCTTGGCCTTTAAAACAAAAAACTTGCCTATGCCTTTTTAAAAAATAATCTTCCCTTTGCACTTCTTTTTCTTAAGAAAAAACTTGCCTTATACTTTGTGCAAATTCCAACAAAAAATACATACACTTCAGTTTTGAAACAAATTTGAAGTATGGCCAGCGTTCTCCGTTTCCTTTTTTTTATTACTTCTCTTGCGCATACAATCGCCACACCTGCTGTTTTAAAACAGTGATACCTCCATCGCACAGGCAGAAACGCATCAGCTCCAGCGCACAAGCAACAACAATCCAGCGCATAGCAAACGCATCTGATTCCTTAGTGCTCCACCTCTAGCACTCCTCCAACGCGCTCTGCCAGCACAGGTCTGCTATCTACGCACCAACAGCAACAGCGATATACAACACCTCCGTCGATGACCAGCGCAACACCTTCAACATCGATCAGCGCAACACCTCGAGTCAGCTCTTCGAGTTAGCTCCTCCAGCCAGCACCTCCAACATGCTCTGATACCAATTGTTGGATCAGGTGCTCAACAAAATTAACTAAACACAGAATTAACACAGCAAAAGATCAAACACATAGAACACAGCTTTTAACGTGGTTTACCCAACCAATCTAGGCTACGTCCACCAAACATAGGCATCGACAATATATTATTCAAATTGGAGATTACATCAATGAAACTCTCACACTCACACCCAACTATCCGTATGACAACCTATTTTATAGCAGAGAGAACCTAACTGCTCTCACATCAAATTTAGGATGCATTAATTTTCTCCCAAAAACCTAGATAATCCAACAACAGATTTTCTATTGTTGTCACACACTGGGATTTTGTCTATTTTGACTAAAACAGAAAAATCCCAACAAGAACACCCACTTGAAACTAGTGAAACATTGCGTAGGCATCATCGTCATCATAGGAATGTAGAAAGGATGCCCCCACTATGAATGTGTGAAGCGAGTTGGGGTGTGGTGAAATGAGAGGAACTTGGTTTGCGTGATAGATTGTGCACTTGGCATCGCACAGGGAGATTGTTGGTGTGATGAGAGGGTAGATTTGAAGTGGAATATTTGCAAGAGGACCAAGGAGCGGATCACGAGAGCAAATATCCACTAAATATGATTCCAAACAAAGAAAATCTTTGAGATAATCGACTTGATGGTTCCATGATTGCATGAGATATGGACACTCCGAACCCGATTTGGATGTAAGAGATGTGCATGAAGATGGACATGCTATAACAAATTCGTGGATTCGGTCATGAGAGAAATTTTGAAATCTTGAAATATCAAACCTGGAATAGTAAACAATTTTTACATGGGGATCCACATCAAGTGAAACCATGCAGATAGATGGATTGTGTGTGAGAAACTAGATCTTATTCAATTCATTGGGATTACTAGAGTTGCGAGGTCCTGACATAACCGTCAACAGACATTGGAGTGCCTCGACTCCTTGGCATGTCTCGAAGCTTTCAAAAATTGAAAGATTGCATTTTGAGATGTGAACCATATCATTCATTGCTTGAGGATGTTTATTTGTTGTTGATTTCAAAAATTCTTCTAGGATGGCAACCATCACTTTCACACGATTCGTCAAAATTTGCAGCTTCAACATACTGACCTGACAAGTTGTATTCATGCAACATATAAGATGATGATGAGTGGGAAGAGTCCTATGTGTTGGGACTATTTTGATCATGGACACCAATAGTGCCTTGTGTTAAACAAGGAGATAACTCATCAGATGAAGAAGTAAGATTACAGGAAGTATCTCGTCCACATATAGATGTGCTATGAATGGTAGGAAAAATGGCTAAGTGAGGTACAAATAAAGTTTCAATATGAATGTATTCTTTGGCTAGAGGAAATTCTAAATCTAAGTTATAGTATTCATGATAAACATAAGATCACATGATGTGCTTCAGCATTCGTCATTGCATATGGAAGCATGGGAGTGATGATACCAAAGAATGGGGGTTGATCGAAAGAATTAATTATAAAAGATGTTTCACTCAGATTAGGAGATTGAGAATTGTTAAAGAATGGAATCTCATTATTTTGATGTAGACAATTTTGAATCAACAAGGGGGAATTGATAGTGCCCTCACCTTTCTTCTCCTCCATCAATGTAATGTGACTACCTTGCACATGAGGACAATTTCAGGTAGCAGCTTGAGAATCAAGAGAATGCACATAGCTATTTGGTGAAGTAGGTTGATCAAGTGATTCATGATACAAGGAGTCATGGCTTGTAGATGATGGAGGAAGATAGAGATGCAGATCAGACTCGAGACTTGAGTTATGAATGGTGATGTCCTCTTACAGAATGGAAGAATGAATCTTCACCATATGCTTTCTGAGCCATTCTGGAATTTCCTCGATTTGAGTGGGAGACGGATGAGAAGATGGGCTCAGAATATGCTACGTAGATTTCTCAAATTTGCGGCCGATGCAAGGGGGCACCCTCCATCTAGATTTCTTAGCTTTGTGGTCACTGCAAGGGGGCAACCTTTGCATAGATTTCTCAGCTTTGCAATCTCTATGAGGTAGCACCCACTTCAAGATTGGAAATGGAGGAGGAAAAGAAACAAATAGGGTGGTGGGCCCCTCCTTTGAAAACTAAAGAGCTTGATGGTATGGAAGAGTCGAGGATGAAGGGAAATAAGGAGGTTAACCATGTCAAGAAACATGAACGAAGTGTTTCAACTCTTGGCTCATGAAGTCAAGGTGCAAAAAGTGTTCAGGAATTTCATGACAGAGGTGAAGGAAGTCGGTAGAAAAGTCCTGAACTGATTTTCCAAGCTTCATTCTTAAAGCAGAGATTCTTTCATAGACATATTGATGGTTACAGTTATCGAAGGCTTGATACAGCTCCTTGAGGAGAGTAAAAAGGGAATGGACAAAAGCAAGTGGCAGGTTATGATGCCACAATTAGCATGACCTTCAAGGGTGAGGAAGAAAAGTACACAAAAAAGCTCTTCACTATCGATTTCATGAGATTCATAGAAATGAAGAAAATTAGAAATGTGCTTGGTTATGGGTGTTCTGTCCTCACCGTCAAAATTTAACAAGGACAAGTGATTGAGAAGATCATTAGGGAGTGATAGTTGATTAAGGGAGAAATGGAAGAAACACCCCATGAACACACTTTTTGTATGATCCATTTTGATAAGAGATCTAAACTAGATGTAACAAACCCAGATTATCATTTTTCCCTCCTTCTAGCACCATAAATGTTGGCAGTGTTCAATCCACCAACATTTAGGGCATCTCCCCGGTATGAAGTCCTAACTATACCTCACACTGTTTGTTGTAGGAGTCCCATTTGTTATGATGGTCTAGTTTCCATTATCTAAAAGATATGCCTTAGCTCTTTCTTGTCAACACATGAGAGTGGCATACTTAGTCTTCAAACAACAATGTTTGTGTACTTGGTGAGTGCTTACATTTATTTGTGTCAAATTTATTTCACTATAGAGAGGGAGAGTGAGAGTGAGTCTTAAGAAAAAAGGGAATAGTCCCAAGTCAGGTAGAGACATACCACACAAAAGGATCTGCGCAGCTTCCACCGGAGTAGTAAACATGGATGCGACAATCACAAACACAAAGTGAATAGATATCATGTAAAAACCCCAGGGGAGTAGTCCACATGAGTGTGACAGTTTTTATAACAAGTTTACAAGAATGAATCTATCTAATGTCTAGCATAATAGTCCACACGGACGAGACAACAATAGCAACCATTACAACACATATTCAACAATATATGCACTAGAATAATTGAAGTAGTTCAACTATCCTAATACAAGTTAAGAAAGCATGCATTACAAGTGTTTAAATAATAGACTTAAAAATGAATACAACACATGCATGAAAATATGCTTGCCTATCATGGGCTTTTTAATTAAGCAAAAGTTCCAAGACAAATCAATACACCATACATTCCTAGCATGAGTAGTGGAGCATTGGATCCACTCCTCACTCCTCAAAGAAATGAATGCAAACTCTCAAGGATATGTGGGAGGAGCCAAGGTGAGAAGTTCATTCCATGTACAAATGAGGGGGTATATATATCCAAGTGTGAAACTGACCCTTGTGACTGTTTGAATTCCTTCATGACTATTCGACTTACATGACTCTTTGAGTTCATCCATGGGTCTCTTAAAATTCCACATTACATTAGATTTATTACACAATTATGACCTAAAGTAGTGATGTGGCTGAGGCGACTCATGACACAACTCAATGTGAGATTGCTGGTATGCACATGCTGGTTGTGTAGTTTGTGTCGCACTTTTGTGATGTTGAGTGGTGAGTGTGATGGTGGTGTACCATAACTTCACCTCGGCATGGCAAAGTGCATGGAGTGTTCAATGTTGTTAGTGTTTGCTTGATGATTCATGCATGTGCATGTGTCTCCTTCGCTTCCTACTCGGTATGCTTCGTGTGTTCCTCCAACAACAAGAAATTCTTCTAGCATGTTCTCCTTGTTCATCACATTCATCATCGTGCCATGTCTCATCTATGTACCTATTTCTACAATCACTCATGATGAGACGACATCAAATCCAGAAAGTCCCTCGCCTACCATGATGCATTGTCTTTCGATTATGGGTACAGGTGACTGGGAGAGAGGACAAGGCTATGAAATGGCATACAGCACATTTTAGTCTAGGACATGAGGCTTTGAGGCACTATCAGGAAAATTTGTGTAAAGGTCAATGAGAGGTTGGGTTAAGCAGTTCAGGACAACAGTGACATTCACGGGATATGGCTTTGTTGGGAGGCAAAATTGCACAGTTTTTCTGGGGAAGGTAGCACAGGTAAAAGGAGGCACTGGCAGTGAAAATTCCGTAGTTTTCCAGAGGTGGCCAGGATCAAGCTACGGGAGCCTACTCATTAGAACTGCATACTTCTAAGGAGTATCCAAGCAAGACATGACTGCGCAGTTTCCAGACTGTAAAGGGTGTTAAAAATCAAGTGGATTATCATTGAAAAATGCGTAGTTTTTAGGAGGAGTGGAGATGAGTCGAAGATGGGGACTACCTGGAAAAACTACGCAATTTCCTGGGATAGTGCGGTGACAAGCAACAAGTGCCTATCCATCATGTCTGGGAATTTTCTTCATGTAGTTCAAGAAGGTTGGTTGGACAAATTTTGCATAGTTTTGGAGATGAGCGCAGCACTAGGTCACTGCTGAAGTCAAATTCTCCTCTTGAATAGTGGAAGGCTTGATAGATAGGCTTGTGGGGAGTGTAGACTGAGATTTCTTCTTGGGAAACTTATGTGCTATTCTGGATGACATTCAATTGGGTTGATTCCAGAATTGTGTAGTGTAGACTACCTAGAGGGAAACCTCAAGCTCTGTAGAGTTTTAGGCAACAATGCTTAGTGACTAAGGGATGACACTGTGGAGTGCAGCTCAACGGAGGTCTGGCTGATGGAGGGTGGTCTGGTTGATAGATTTTCGAAAACATTGCCAAGTGTGTGGGCGAGTGAACTCATGTAAACATGAGCTTTTGAGCACACACTCAACATGAATCAATGACAAGACACCTCAAACCAACAAGAAAACATGTCTCAATGTGACAGTCTAAAGGTTAAGAGAAATAAGTGTGACAGTTGCGTGACATTATTTACAAATTCCCGTGTGAGTGCAATAGATGTTTATATAGAGAACACAACACATACACACAAACACAAACCTTCAACATCACTAGAACAAGGTCGCAAGCATGACATAGCAATCAACATGCCGGCGATGACAATTGGTAAAACAAGAGAAAAGGAAGCAAGACATGTAGAGGAAATGCATGAAATGACTTTCGTGTTTGCATACATGCATGTTCTTGAATACAAGATGACATGACAATGAAAAGAAATTCTGTAAACTCAAATAAGAGGTGTACTTCGAAAGGTGTTCTTTACTTACCATACTTACCCTCGAGATGATCATGCATCTGATGGAGTTTGCATGCAGTCCTGATCCTTTACCATCACTTAGTCTCTTGGTCCTTATCCTCAACTCCTTGGGAGTGATCTTAGCATGTCGCCTTTCCTATAGTCATTGAGAGATACATCAAGGTAGTTTAAGCGGGCAGTGACTGTTGTCGAGGTGACTTTGTGGGCTTCCTATCTACATAATTTCTGCCTACAAGATAGATAGGGAAACTTGGACAACACTATGCAACTTTGAGGCATAGGACAATCTTGTGGGATGGGGTCCTGGGAGGACATGTCCACGTAGTTTCTGATTGCAGTGTAGTTTGGACAGCTTAGAGGTAATACAACGTAGTTTCTAGATGCAAGGCATTATTGTGGGATGCTTTCTGGGAGGACACATTTGCGTTGTTTCATGTTGCAAGACAGTTTGAGCAGTCGAGGGAGAATACTGCTCAATTTATCGAGATAGTTGGTTCCAACTAAAGGAAGGACAATGGAGGAGATAATTGCATAGTTTTGGATGCCAAGGGAGGCTGAGATCTCTACGTACTATGCATTTCTAGAAGGCAAGGGAGGAATATTGATGGTTACAAAAGAAAAGTGCACAATTTGGGGAAGCTGGATGAGGCTAGGTTTCTCAGGAAATGACTAAGTCTGAGATTAGTGACATAGACGTAAACATTGATAGGACTTGATTATGATAAAACATGAACACTTAGTGATACAACGTAGACCATCCAAAATGTATAAAACATGCTCTTCTTGATGCAACAACCTTCGTAACAAGAGTGTGTGAAGTGAGTGTGAAACATGTCTATGAGATGATAACAACTCATGTGTGCCTGCCTTCCCTTAAAGCTGAAAAACATCCCCTTTGCATGAGAAACAACAATCACTATGCCCAAAGATGACACATGCTTCATAAAGATGAAAACATGAACAACTCTTAAGATCAAGGAGGGGAAGCTTGAGATCATTAACTTACTAACAAGTGAACAAGGAATGATTGATTGTAGGATCTAAGGTAGGCTCTGAAATTTTCATGCAAGCCAAAATTTTGGAGCGTATTGTAGCAGTACAAGACAACCTCACCACCATCTTGATCTCATTTTCTCTTGCATAGTTTTTAGAGCAAGCTCTATAATCGAATGTTTCCACTTGGACATTAAGGTTTATCCCTCTACTTTGAAGGTCGGTTCTGTAATTATTTTTTGGCTTTGTCCAATTTTATTCCAACAAAGTTTTTTCTTGCATTTTTTGAATTTTTTTATGTTTCAAGGTCAAAATTTTCTGTAAGTGTACTCATTTTAATTCTATTGTTATGTAGATTTCTTATTTTGTAAGTAAAGGGTTAAAATTTGGGCATTTCCACAAATTAATTTCTATTTCTCTCCTAAGTTTCATTTTCCGTAAAGTACATTGGTGAAACTCTGGTGTTCGATATAGTTCTTAGATGATGACATTTTCCTATACTTGGATTCAAGAACATGGTTCTAGTTCCTACTATAATCATAACGTAGTTTATTTTTCTTTCACTATTTATGAGATTCAAACCCTAACTTGTTTTCCTCTTTTCAAAAAAAAAATAACTCCTAGTTACATGTATTCCATACTAATATTATTTGTGTTCTCAAAAAGGGTTGAACCCTATATTCACTTCCCTTGCTAGGTAATTAATTTTAAGTGTCATTTCTAACAAATTTGCTATGTTTCTTACAATAATTTATTTAGAAATTAAAAAATTGGGTTAGGTTACTAGTTCAGATTCTCTAAACTTCTTGATATCATCTTTACCTGAGGTGGCATTCTTTATTTTATTTTCATTTTCACCCTTGAGGATTTTAGGGTGAGTTTCTATTTAAACCTCTTAGTATCATATTCAACAAAGATAGAGCTTGACTTATACTTGTACACCTCTAGCTACCTATAACAGATCACATATATACATGTCATCTATACAAACACATATACATATGTCTACCTCAACAATTATAATCATTATCACGAGTTCCTCATAGTATTAATTCAATATTAAAGCCTTCAAGGTTCTTATTCATGATCGTTTTCCATGTAATGACCTTTCCCACATTTTCCCACTTTTACAAGCTGTCCAAGGTGAACATGAATTGAATGATACTATTAAATGATCCAACCTCCAAGTTGCAATTATGAAAGTGGGCCCTACAAACCAAAAAATTAGTGATGCCTCTTAGGAGCACTAAATCACCCAGACGTTAATCCACAACCTCTAATGATCAGAGCCTGAGATGAACTTATCCTTCACAAGCCTAACATCCCAAGCACACACTTGACACAATATGCATGTTGTTATGAGGCTCTAACTACACCCATAAGCCTTCCTTCTAGCACTTATAACCCAAATTCCTTAGTTTTGTGTTAGCAGTTACGAGATTTGTGCCACTTTTTTAGGCTAGCATCTAGGCCACAACCTAGAACTACCTATAGCTTTCTAGAAATATAACTAATATGACAACAATGCCAACCAACCAAAACCAAACCAAGATCTTGACCAAGACATGGTTAATGCATTATAGACATTTCATCAAACATATGGTAAACATAGAAGATACATGTCATGAATGCATATCTGATCATAAAGTTCTAATATTCATTTGAGAATAGTCAAGAAAGTCTAATTCCCTCTCAAAGAGCCGCAAAAACACTTTTTAACCCATGCATCCATCAACCATTCAATAACTTATACAATCATGAACGATATCCATAGTAAGAGAACATTATAGAACCATGCATATAACCAACATATAACAAAAATAAAAACCATGTAAAATAAGCCACAAGATCAACATAATAACCAATACATGTATTGATAGATAACAATTTTACCAAAATTAAGAAATGTTTCATAATGTAATTGAAATTCCACGTGATAACAACAACAACAAGTGTCGTGTATAGTGATAGGTTTAACATACCATGGTTTTCGTTGCACAAAAGTACTGATTGAGACATTAATTCCATGATTCTCTTCTATGATATTATTGAACAACTCTATTTGAGTGGTGTCCAAGATATGTTTTTGGATATTCTTAATACTTCTTTCATGCTATTATTCTCAGTGTCAGATCCCTTGTTTTTGGTTAAACACGTGAATTTTTTATCTAATATTAATATATTATCTTTTCAACATCTTCTCCAAGTCTATCTTCATATGGTTTCCTACAAATAACTGTCCAACAAGTGAACTCATCATTTACATCTATTTGTAATCGGAATTTCCTATATTTGTGCAATGTAATATTTTTTCAGGCAAAAAAATTTACTCTAAAAAAGGTCACTTTAAAAATTCAGCCTAAAACGCTTACTTTAAAAATTAAACCAAAAAACTTAGTTTAAAACCTAAGCAAAAAAAATCTAAATTTAAAAATTCAACATAAAAGGTTACTTTAAAAATTAAGCTAAAAAGCCTTAAAAAATTCAACCCAAACACTTACTTTAAAAATTAAGCTAAAAAATGTCACTTAAAAAATTTAGCCCAAAGGACTTATTTTAAAAATTAAACTAGGAAATCTCACTTAAAAAATTTAGCCCAAAAGGCTTATTTTAAAAATTAAGCTAAAAAATCTCACTTAAAAATTTTAGCCCAAAAGACTTACTTTAAAGATTAAATACAAAAAATTTCTTCCAAAATGTTTAGCCATTACTTTCAAAATTAACTCCAAAAAATTCAGCAAGAAGATTTCCTTTGAGAGTTCACTCCAAAAGAGAAAATCATGCGAAATTTTTTTTGGTTCCATTTATTTATATCGTTTGGGGTGAAACGTTTTTTCAAGAGTTAGATCATTTCATTTTTACGAGCGACCAAAAATATCGACACATTTTCGGCCGAACTTTTTAAAATAATTTGCTGAACTTTAAACGTAATTCAGCGGAATTATTTTAATGTTTATTTTAATTGGTGTAACGACCAACACAAGTTCGGCTGAAAGTAATTTTAATTCGGTCAAACTATTTTAACCTCCAACTCTACAAGAGCTCGGCTCACCTTTTTCTTACTTTTGTAAATATAATGATATCGAAGTACAATCTGTCTTGATTGTTGAAACACTTTTTCTTTTTTCAAAAAAGGAAAAGTTATCCAAGAATACACTAGTGCTCAAAAACATGACGTGTTATGAATCCATTGATTTTTAAAGAACACATAGTCAAACGATTATTAAGTTGAAATGTCAAATGTGAATAAAAAATTTCCAAAAAATAAGTAATAGAAAGTTAAAAAAAATTCTGACCAGTTTCCTTTTTATTGTAAACTGAAACTTTTGTAAACTGAAACTTAAACAGAAAAATTCCTTTCATTCTCTTAAAGTTGAAGAACTTCTAAAAATGATATCTTTTCTCAAAAAATGGAAAAAAGTGTAACACAACTTCACATTTGTAGTCTATTTTTTTAAAATGATCTAGGATGTTAGTTTGGTTCAACCTACTAAATGTCTTGACATCCTAGATTTCTGGGGAATTTAAAAATTTGTTTTGACAATTCAGATTATTAAGATTAATGTGTTTTAAAATGTCAATTTCATTTGATTTATAGGTTTTTACTGCCATGATAGGTAATTTACAAAATTATTTAAAAAAAAAATCAAGTTATCTAAGCTATAAAATTTTAAAAAAACATTCAAAATAGCATCTTTAGATCTTTTTTAGATGGTACACCATCCCAACCGAATATGAATGAGCTGAAATAGAAAAACCAAATACACATAATGCTCTATGTTATGGTAAATAAAAATTAAGGGTATTGCCCAAGAGAGACTGGTGGGATCTCTCGTTTCTCTCCTCAGGACTGGTTAAAAATTTATTATATATCAAAGAGTTAAATATTTAATATATATCAAACATTCACTTTATGTTTATAATTAATATATGTTGACCCTAGAGATCTGAATAGGTATTAGCTTTGATGAGAGTTTAGTCAGGTGCCAAACGTAGTCGGATTGTATGAAGTGGAAGACAGAAGTGGGCAAGGCCTACCTCCGAATTGTTTCTAGGTGAGTTCAAGAATGGTGACTACGATCTCGCAACATTCTAGTAGTACTATAATGTTAGATATAATTTTTGGGATTCAACTGCGTTAAGTAAGTCATTCAAACGTATGGTCACCCAGGAGGGAAAAATGGGTGACCTCCTAGGAAGTCCTGGCAAGGACTATGTTACTACTGTGATGAAAAATATTCCCCTGGTCATAAATGCAAGGAGCCCAAGTTTTTTCAAATAGATGCCACTGACTACAACTCCACTGAGGAAGATCCACCTCTTGAGGAACAGGAGGCGATCGAAGAAGACAACCAAAAGGAGATTGTATCTGACGACCCAGTTATTTCACTCAATGCGTTGGCAGGAATCTCTTCCCCTCAAACTCTAAAAATCAGGGGTTTTCTTAAACATCGCCCAGTAATAGTCTTGATTGATAGTGGAAGTACCCATAATTTCATCCATCAAAAAATCGCAGAAGCAGCGCATTATTTTGTACGGGCAGTCTCTAACTTCCAGGTCCAAATTGTAGATGGGGGCACAATGAAATGTGAAGGCCTCTATGAAAATGTCAAAATTCAAATGGGGGATTATCAGTTGAAAACCCACATGTTTGCCATACACATGGGGGGATGCGACATTGTCCTAAGTGTTGAATGGCTCTACACCCTTGGGCCAATCACAATGGATTTCCATGAGTTATATATGAGTTTTAAGCAGAACAACTCCACACATACCCTCCAGGTGGGAGCACCCTCTGTCATCAACTCACATCGGATGGAAAAATTGTTAAAAAAGGGCCATCATGGATTAGTAGTGCAATTTAATGCCATACAGGTAGTCGAAACTAGACCTCTACCAATTCATCCTGAGATGCAACAGATTTTAAATGCCCATTGAACGGTCTTTGACAAGCCTCAGGAGCTTCCACCCTCGCGAGGGGAACATGATCATAGCATCACCTTGGTTCCAGGGGCTCAACCCCCAAATGTGCGGCCATACAGATATCCGTTCACTCAAAAAAATGAAATAGAAAAAATCATCAAGGAATTGTTGGAAGCAGGTGTCATTCGTCCCAGCATTAGTCCTTATTCATCCCCAGTGGTCATGGTCCTCAAGAAAGATGGGGAGTGGCGGATGTGTCCCGAATTCAGGGCCCTCAACAAGTTAACAGTCAAAGATAAATTCCCCATTCCGGTGGTTGACGATTTGCTGGACGAACTCAATGGGGCGCCATTCTTCACCAAGTTGGATCTTCGCTCCGGTTATCACCAAATTCGCATGAAGGAAGTCGACATTCCCAAAACGGCTTTCAGAACTCATGAAGGCCATTATGAGTTCCTGGTCATGCCATTTGGTCTCTGCAATGCCCCTTCTACTTTCCAGAGTCTTATGAATCACAGCCTCAAACCATATCTCAGAAGATTTGTCCTTGTCTTCTTCGATGACATTCTCATCTATAGTGGCACCTGGGCGGCACATCTTCAGCATGTCGATCTACTATTGCAACTGCTCCGCAAGCATAAATTATATGTCAAGATGTCTAAGTGTGCGTTTGGCATGGAAGAAGTTGAGTATTTGGGCCACATTGTGGGGCGTGAAGGTGTCAAGGTGGACCCCAAAAAGATCCAGGCAATGCAAGAATGGCCTCAACCTAAGACTTTGAAGAGCTTAAGAGGATTTTTGGCTGTGGAGTTGATTTCATCATCTTGAAATTCAAACTATGTCTTCTATGATATTTTTCCCTTGGTAGGAATTCATCTTTTACAACCTCTTTGATTTCTCTCAATACCACATCTTTACTATACACAACCTACTTAATTTTTGGGTTCCAAAGCTTATAATGTTTTGGACCATATTTATATCTAATAAATATACACTTCCATATTTCTTATCCAAATTACTCCTATTCTCCTTTGGAACGTGGCATAAGCATCATAGCCAACTACCTTGAGAAATTCAAGAGAGGGTTTCTTACTAGTCCATAACTCATGTGGAGACTTGTCATCCAACATTGATGAGGGTGATTTATTTACCAAGTGACATGCAGTATCCAATTTCTTTTCCCATAATTCTTGTCCTAATCCAACACCACTAAGAATGATTCTTTCTTTCTACATCAAGATCTTGTTCATCCTTTCCACAACTCCATTTTGTTGAGGTGTGTATGGGGAATTCTTCTACCTTTATATACTGCATTTATTACAGAATTATTTGAATTTATTCCCACAGAATTCTCCACCATTATCTATCCTTAACACCTTAATTTTGTTCTTTGTCTAGTTTTCCACAAGAGCCTTAAACTATTTGAATTTTTCAAAGACTTTAGATTTTTTCCTAAGGAAATAAATCTGTGTATTCATTAATAATCCATCTATAAATGAGAAATAGTCCACATATTTACCTAGTGATGAAACCAACACATGTCCAAATACATCTTTGTGCACTAATTGTAATATTCCATCTGACCTCACAGAAACACAGGAGAATCTTACCTGATTCTGCTTCCCATATAAACAAAGTTCACATAAATCAAAGTCTAGAGAGAAACTAAACATGCCCTCTACCATACCATTACTGTGTAGTACTTGAAATCCCTTCACTATGATATGTACCAATCTTTGATGCCACATCATAGTCTTTTCTTCAAAGGCTATAAGAGTTTTTACTTATTTTGCTCCACTCTCAAGAACCATAGAATTGTTGCACCCATCACTATTAGTGCTTCCTAATAGTTTCTACAAAGTTCTTAAAATCCACTCAACAATACCATTTCTTCTGAAACCATCCTACATCTATCCTTTTTAAACACTATTTTTACACCTGCATCATTGGCTTTCTTATAGAAATAAAATTTCTAACAAATTCTGGAATGTGTAGAACACCAGGGAGTGTTCTAATACTTCCATCCAATATATTCAATTTCACTTTTTCATCCTATGAATTTCTTTGTTGAGTCATCTTTTAAGAAAAAATCATCACCATCCTCTCTTCCATACTCGCAAAACCACTCTATGTGAGAAATTATATGAAAGGATGCCCACGTGTTAAGAAACCATGCCTCATGATATAAATTTTTACTTGAATAAGCCAAATACACATCTCCTCCATCTAAAAAGATTTTTTCCTCTGTAGAATGTGCATTATCAAATCCATTTTCTTTCTCAACAATTTTGGATTTACAATTTTTCATGTAATTACCTTCTTTAATGCATCCGTGACACACCTTTACAAATTTTCCTAGAGATTTATATCTTCCTCCATATTTATATCTCTCACTTGAGGACTTACTTTTATTTCTATTTTAGGAGTGTCCTATTATATATAATGCATCTTTGTTCTATTTTTTTTTCTTTTATCCCTAATCTCCTCTGATAACAAGGTTGATACTATATGGTCTAAACTTAAAGTAGTTACATTACTACATATAGAAACAAGCAAAATATCCCACGAGTTTAGTAAAGAACAAAACAAACTAATACACTCATATTCATATAAAATATTAATATTAATGGTTAAAAAATAACTTACCATAATATTGAAGGTGTTTAGATGCTCGATCACTAAGTGTTGATTCTTCATCCTCATATTTATATAGTTTTTCCATATGAATTTTTTCACTGGGAACTTGGATTGATACAACATCTCGAACTTGTGCCAAAATGCCTTCAGTGTAGCTTCTCCCTATACATTTAGTAATATTGAATTTGAGAGACATGATACAATTGTGCTCTTTGCCTTTCAATCCAACTTGTTCTAATGTTTTGTTGAAATCCTTATTGGTGCAGTACCTAGATCCACAACAATCCATAGATCGTTGTCCACAAAAATATCTTCCATTTGAGCTTTCATAGCTCAAAAATCTGCCTATTGAATTTCTTGGCCTCTATATTTGTACTACTCACCATTTCCTTTCACCATAAGAATCAATTATATAGATTTCCCATTGTAATAAGGTTCATGATAGGCTGAAGTAAAACCCCTTAGCCACAAAGGTGTCCCTTTGAATCCAAAAGTACTCTAATACCAAATGTAGGCTTTAACTGTATATAATTAATTTCTATAAATGGATTCATAATAAATTAGAAACGATGTAATGGAAAACGCACACATTAACATAGAGATTTTACCCTGGAAACCCAAATTGGGAAAACCAAAAAATATTTTTCGATATATATATATAAACCACCAATCCATTTACCTTGGATTAGAATAAAATTTTAGTTCCTTAAATGAAACTACAAAACCATGGGTCGAACCACCATGCACCACAAAATCACTAAAGGCAAAAACATTGCGCCTAAAACCACCAAAAACAGATGCAACAAATTGCTCAAAACAATTTTTCTGAGGGTGTTTCCCCCAAACCCCCACATTCTGGGGCTTTTTCCCCCTTTACAACCCTCCCCCCTTCTACACTCAGCACAACATACAACATGTGGGAATAGTCATGCAAATAATATAACACATACCTAACAAATAGATGAGGAGAGAAAGAAGACTTTTTTAATTGAGTTGGGGTTGAAGAAGGGGTAACCATAAAATGCTAGAGAAGTAGCACCCAGATAAAATTCAAGAATCTTGTATCTGTAACCAACAAGAGTAATAAGAATTGTAAAAATCATGACATAGATGGTCATATAGATGAGAAGTGTTGGAAACTTCATCAGGAATTGCATCCAAAGAAGTATGAATCCAAGAAGGGAGAAAATAATGTAACTACCAAGGCAAATGAAATAATGGTCAATAACACCTCCACTTTGGATGAAGCCATAGTGTGTATCATACTTCAATAGGAAATGGTGAGTGAAGTTGTGAATGTGCTATTACGAATCAAGATTCGAATTAAGAATTAAGATGTAAACGTTTTGTTTGACAATGATTCTTAGTTTAATTTCATTTCTAAAACATTACTTGATGAACTTGGTTTAGAAACTTATTATCTAGCACAATCAAGTTCACTAGCATGGTTGCAATATAAATTTGTTATGAGAATCATCAATGATGTAAAATCAAGTTTATCATAATGTTGCTTATGTTGATCGGGATGGCAAGTGCATGGGGTATCATTCTTTATTCTATAGAAAATATTGAAACAAGATATGCTTGTGGATTCAAAATAACCATCAGTAATCAAGTTGAGGCACAAACTATTCTTCAATGACTCAAATGCATTAATTATCTCCACATAAAGTCCCTAGTAGTAGTGGAAGATTTGAAAATTATTATAAAACCAATGAACACAAAGCATTTATTAGTTGACAATTCCCTAGCTTGATCAATATCTAGAATAAAAGTAGAAGCTTATTGATCCAAAAAATTTAAGTTTTATAATATTTTGAGAGATTTTAATTGGAACATAGGTGTGCAATCCAATCAGGCAATGTGACTAGGAGAAGGGTGTTTGGAAAAAAAAATGGGATACACATACCACCTAATCCTTTTGATTAATCGATCTATTCGCTCTAATAAATTTATTTCAAAAGAAGAAGACATTTAAGGTCAAGTGTACAAACACATGGGTATCACACATGCCATCCATTCCCTTGTCTCATCACTAAACTAAAGTGTGTTAGATTTAGGTTTGAAGGCAGGATAATGGAGAATATATGTGAAAACCTCACTCAAATTCATTCCCTATCATTTTTTTTCACAAGGCTTGTTTTTCAACCTTATTACACATGAGATTGTTGAAGCATGGCTCTTCTATACATTTCCTTGCCTATTTGCACCGTGGCTTGGTTGATCACTTATTGAGTACAATCTTTGGCATTGATTTTCAAAGGTAATTCATTAGTAATTTGAATGGTGAAGTGGTTATTTTGGTGCCTCGGTTGGTTATTATGATTTTTATCCCCAATTTATTTTGATAAGGAAGAGCCTTTGAGGAATAAAATTTATATATTTTCTTTGGGTTAATTTTGATTGCTTGAGGGTACTTGGAGTATTTTTGTATTCATATGATTGCATCATTTTCATGCTTCTATCCAATTGGTTAGATATAACAAGTGGGGTCTAGCTCAACCCATTCTACCTCAATTTAGTGATCTCTTCCATTTTCATTTAGTAGCTTTGGGATTCCATGTCTTAGTGGACAATCTTGGGTGTCATAGAAATTCCAATGAGACATTTATGAAATTTAAAGGATCCTTCAGAGATAGGAATAATATATTAATGACAACATATCCTTAATGATGTATTTCACAACTTCAATTCCTAGACAAGAACACCAATGCATGGACTGTAAGTTTTTGGCAATTGGTACTTTAATGCAGTAAAAGATGAAAAACTAAGTCTTGAAAGCTAAATTCTTGTATTTGAGGTCACCATTAATGACATCTTAAAATACTTTCAATTTGTATCTTTGAATCACCAAATTTATTTAGGCTCGAATTTAGGGGAATTCAAGGAAGAAGAAACATACTATTAGCTTATTGAAGACATGAATTCGGAGAATATAGGATTGTAGCAAGCCAATGGAAAAACCAAAGGAAGTTCAGAGAAATCACAACTTTCATTAATTTCAGTTGTTATGCTTTGTAAATCAATGCTTATTTTAGAATTATTTTATTGAGTTTATAATTGTAGCAGTATCACCAAATCCTCGGTGAAGGATTCAAGTATCATTTTTAATCATTTTTGTATTGTGAATATGCCAATGTTTAAACCCAATATTAGACTCCATTTTGTATTAATATCCTATATAGGTAGCATATAGTTTTCTCAATACATGACTTTTACCCATTCCTGTTAAAGAAAAAAAATGTTGCTTACGTCGATGAAGTAAAATGTGAAGTTTCATTATTGGATGCATGTTAGGTCATGTTTGGTAACTCAAGACCTATGGGAAAGGGACAATAATTTTCATATGAGTGAGAGAAAATATTTCCTACTTAAATGTGGTAAGGTCTACCTCATCAAAGCACATATGGGGAGTGGAAGAAAACCTGAGGCAATAGCAAAACAAGCATAGAGTAGCAATTCAAAGGGAACAAAGAATAAGCAAGTAATCTTTAGGACAAAAAGAATAGTGGACTTAAAGAATCAAGTGGGGGCCGTGTGGTTTCATCTCCTCCATGTGCCATATTTTTTAGAGCAAAGGCCTCCCAATGGATAGGTGTGATCTAAAAGGGATTTGAAACAAACAGAAATGGTATAAGACTTAGGTCTAAGTTAAAATAATTATAGGGATGAAAAACATAGTGCTACTAGGGGAAATGAACATGACATGAGGGAATTGTTAGTGTGTTGACCACATGCGTAACCACTTACTTTCCCGGCACTAAAAGAGGAAAAATAAAATAAAATAAAAAATACATAAAGTAGGGGAGTGCTTCAAGGGGGTAGTTCAAGCATCAAGGATGCTTGATCTTATAACTTCCACTAGGGAAATTCTCCTTTCTATCTTTTAAACATGGATAGATGAATGAGGAAGGGATTCATTTGGAAAAATCTATTAAATAAATTAAAATTTCTCGCAAAAGAGACTACCGACACCTAGAGAGATAATACTTAATAATGATCTATAATAGTGATAATAATGCATTGTGAATTTCCATTCAATGCGCGATTTCCCAAATTGGGTTTCCGAGGTAAATCAATCTCATGTGTTTGATTTTTGTTTGCCTTTCTTTAGTTATGTGATTATAGTTTTCAATGGCTTTTGTATGAGTTATATCATGGCATTGGCACTAAATCTAGTTATGTCGTTGCCAATGAACTCATTGTTTTCCTTACTATTGAACCAAGATAAACTCACCAATTCCGTCATTAATAATTGGTTACTCACATAGAAATTCGACTAGTGTTTGGTGTTTATATTGTTATGGATATATTCGGAAATTAGAGAGAAATTAACTAATTTGTGATTATGTATTGTCTTGAATATATTAGGTTGGTGGATTCATTGAGAAATGCCCTACATGTAGTCATTTTTTTTATTTAATTAATTACATAGCATTTATTGAGGATATGGATTAGTGGGAGAACATATACAATGTTCTTTCTTGGACAATTTCTTACATACATTGGGGATAGCCCCACACATAATAATATGTTTAGTTACACAACACACCCTTATAAAGTTTGGTTATTGTGTATCTTTTAACATATGAAAACTTGAAACTGTGGTTAGACATTATTGTATCAAATGGAAATAGTGGAGAACATGTTGTTGTATTTAGAATTAACTATTTCCATTATGAATATAGGAGTTGTGATTTGTTGTTTGAGTTGTGCTTAGGATTGCAATAATATCATTGTTTCATTGCTAGGGGTAGATACCTCACACATAGTAGTTATTTATACCATCACTTTGTCATATTGAACATTCTTCATTGATCATTGCTAGCAATAAATTTGTGCAATGGTGCTATTTGTGTTGAAGTTAAATAAAATGACATCTAAGTTGTTTGAAATCTGAACCTATAGTAAGTTATTTTAACTCAAACATGGAACTCATGGTGGAACCACTACTACATAGAGGTTGGTTGTATTTCTTCAAGCATAGAGAGGTGATGGATAGTATTTTTATATCAAAAAATATAATTTGATGAAGCGTGTTTGCAATTTAAAAGTGATAAGTAGAGACTAGGTGATCTGAAGAAATATATATATAAATAAATAAATTATATATTATATATCTATATTATATATATATATATATATATATATATATATATATATATAATATATATATAATATATATATATATATATATATATTGAAGGTTTCTTGTAAAAGTTTGCAAGCTAGTTTATGTCTTTTAGGAAATGGATCGAAATTGCAAAAGCACATAAACTTAGTTAAATTTTTCAGATTTTAATAGTGAAAAATAGACAACAAGCAACATCACAAAACAACAATTTGATGACGGAGTTCACCCCTCCTGGAATACATCTCCGGGTCTAGCTTCCAATGTTGGCCCTTTAAATTATATTTTCAAATGTTAATTACATCAACATAAAATGCTCAAATCACAAAAATAACACTTCCATTGTCTCTAGAACACCCAAAGACCCCTATGTAGGCTCTTCTTGGGTTCGAAAAAGGCTGAAAATGGCCACATTAGGCCTCCTTCTTCATTTTCATGCTAATTGTCCTACAAAATTTACCCTCTATCAAAACTGGAAATGAATTTTTCCTTTGGCAGATCGACAAAGTGACAAATTCACACGGGTTTGGTGACAAATCTGATAAAGGTGGAAATTGTCAAATGTTTACCTAGACACTCCACCCCTTAATCTCCACCTCCATGCATTCATGTGGCATACAGTATTACCGGGGCACGGGCTAGAGGCCACGCATCTGCTAACCCTCTGCTCTTGGTCTTATTAGGTGGATATGGCCATGGATTGGGCATGGGCAGAGTGTCATGAGCCCACCCCTCCCTTTATCTCTATTAGTGGTTTTGGTGTTAACAATGGAACCAAGGATGGGGGCCAACTCCTTGCCCCATTGGCCTCCTCCCATGGTCATGTGTTGCCATATAACTTGGGGTTGGGCTGGTCGAGTGAGCCTCGTGGGCCCATTCCCCCCCCCCCCCCCCATCCTGCCAGTTGTTAAACTTTAAATATAATTTTCCCATCACGTATAACAATGAACATGGTGTGCTGTAGTGGTAATGCATTGGTCTGTGTTTCTAGAGGTCTTGGGGTTGAACCCCGTTGAGGCCAGTTGGTCCATAACCATAATTTTATCTAATGAACCTAAGCCAGGTTGTGACCTCCCATATGGCCATGTGGAAGGCTTTCATTAGGCCAAATGGTGGCCTATGTTTGGTCCATCCATAATCACCACCAAAAATCAAAACTCTCCACTTGTAATGTCCTGATTGATCCTTTGACAACCATATTATACAATCACCTATTGATGTCAACACCATGTCATTATACAATTTTCTCAGTCAACCTTGCAAGTTGACTTTTTAGTTGTCTACCAAAAATTTCAGAATATGATAACTTTCTCCTACAGTGTCAGATTGAGGTGATTCAAGCATTGTTGGAATCAAAATGCCGAGATCTATGATTTGTCTCTATTTTCAAGAGAATTTGAGCACTTTTATTTCTAAGCATATGTTTTATCCCCTAGATCATTCCTCCCAACTAGAAGCTTTTGGAACACAAAAACTCTAAAATTAAGTAACACCTGGAAACCCTTATTAAACCAAAAAAAAAGCAGTAAAGGTAGATATAAAATAAACAAACAAATAATTAATTAAATAAATATATATAACCTATAAGAACTAACACCCTATTTATCCCTAACTAGTCATCTTAAATAAACCTTCAAACTATAACTTTAAAATTATATTCATTACTAATAAAGCATTTAATACATAAGCAAAGAACATAAATAGATAAATAAATAAATTATTAAGTAAATAAATTTAAACAAATACATAATTAATCACTAACATTTAAACAAATACTAATTAAACCAATAACATTTAAAAAAATAAATAGTTAAAATTATTAAGAAATTAATGAATAATTGTCAATAAATTAATTTAAAAAACATATGTACATAATCAATCGCTAATTTAAACCAATAAACACATTATAATTAATTAAATAATAATAAATAATAATGAATGAATGAATGAATAAATAAATAATAATAAATAAATGAATGAATAATTATTAATTAATTAATTAATTAATAATAATAATAATAATAAAATAATAAATAAATAAATAATAAAATCTATCAACCAATTAGTCATTTAATAAGTCAACAATAAAAGAAGACATCAAATAATTTCTCATTTAACTATTAATAGCTCCATGATTTCACACTCTTTCTTCTCAAAAGACAAATCACATTGCCCTGATGATGGACTCACTAAGTTAGTCTGAAACGTTGGTTTCTTAAACAGTTCACAAGTTCTTTCCAAAAAAATTTAATTTTTTTTTTACCAACCTGTATGGACTCTCTCCTTAACACAAAAATTCTAGTTTTACTCAAGAAGTAAGTGAGGGTATAACTTCCTCACTTTCCTCTACTAGAAGTCCTTATCCTCCTGTTAAGAATTGAGTCTTCTTGCAACTCATTTAAATATTCAAGAGAAAATTATTCTATAGATTGAATTTGAACATTATCTTCATGATCATCAATCATTAGAGGCTCAAACAATATGAAGTTTTCCACATTCACAATAGAATAAATTTTCATGTAAGATGGTAGATCTAATCCAAAGGCATTATTACCAATCTTCTCCAAGATTTTGAAAGGACCATATCTCATTGGCTAGAGATTTTTACCTTCACCTTGAAGTCCTTCCTTGATGATATACAAACAAAATTGATCTCCCACGTGGAAATTATGATCAACCCGATACTTGTCATCTCTTGAATTGTACTTTGTTTTGCTTTTCTCTAGTTGTTCTTGTACCCTCTGATGCACTAGTTGCATTTGTTCAATGAAATGCTTGTCTTTGTCCACATCACTATGTCCATCTACTGCAATATCTTTACCAAAGATGAAATCCAAAGTATACTTTGGAAAATAACCCAAATAAGCTTCAAATGGAGATACTTGTTTATATTAGTGTTTGGCACGATTGTAGGTATGCTAGATGTAATGCAAATTCTCATCCCAAAGTTTAGGATGCTTACCACAATATCCTCGAAGGAGATGCTCTATTGTTCTGTTCACTATTTTTGTCTGGCCATCAGTTTGGGGATGAAATGTGGTGTTTTTCTTCAACTTGGTTTCCATGAGTTCCTATAATATTTACCAAAACTTCCTGACATATCAAGAATCTCAATAAGAAATAACAGAAATCGGTAACCCAAAGTGAAACCATCCACCTAAAATGTCTAGCTTGTTGTAGATTGGTTTGCAATTGTAAATATTGCAAAGGTTGATGGCCAGTATGTATAATCGTTTCTTTACCCATCAAATAATGCCTCCATTTCTTCATGCTTTGTACCAAAGCATACAACTCTTTATCATAAGTTGGATAGTTAGTTACTAAATTGGTAAAGGTTTCAGAATAATAAAAAATCGTCTTATCACATTGCTGCAGAACTGCTCCCGTAGCATAATCGCTTGCATCGGTTTGAATTTTAAATGGCTGCTTAATATCTGAAATTGTTAGAACTAGTGTTGTACTAATTTTATCTTTCAAAGTTTCGAAGGCTTTCTATTGCTTGCCTCCCCACTAAAAGACTTGTTTCACACTTGTCAAAGCATGTAATGGTGCTGCAATGAATGAGAAGTTAGTGATAAAATTTCTCCAATATTAGGTTGCTCCCAAAAATCTCCTAACTTTTGTTACATTGTAGGGTTTAGGCCAATTCACAATAAAATCAAATTTCAAGGGATCAATCTTCATTTCATCCCTTCCTATAATATGACCTAATATTTGTTAAGGTGATAAGCTTCATCTATCATTTATTCCTTTATAAAAATGGAAACATCTTCAAGTTTTGGCATGTATTTTTGTAAGGCCACTTAGGTAGGGGAAAGTGTGTACTTTTTTTTTTCAATTTTATGTGAGTCTTGAGATGACTACATGAATAGTGTATGGCTTGAGTAGCCATTACCCACGGCCATCTAAGCCATCAAAATCACTTGAGGATCACACTGCCCTGGGTCACACCAGTCCTTAACATGGCTAGAATTTTTCCCATGAAGTTTACAACTGGTGACCTTTACACCATGGAGTGCCTTAACATGATACCTTGTCATCATCTATTCTATGCCCCGTGGGTTGGGGAAACTCTGTTTTTTTAAAGTGAAAAAACTAATTTTCCCATAACTTGAAATCCATCAACTAGGTTTCTTTATTTTTTACGAGAAAGGGTATTATGATTAAATTAATATGATGACAAAAATCACTAACACTTAAAGTGGCATTTGTGAGTTATTGACTCTTTTGTAGGCATGGTTTTGTAGGTTTTAACCTCGTACAGAAATTACCTTCATATGAATTCTAAAACATAGAAAATAAACAATATGAGAGCATAACACATAAAACACATATACACAGAGATTTTCCCTTGGATCCCAAAACTGAGATTACCAGCTTGATTTTTCATTATGTTCTTTCCAATGATACAACACATATATATACATGCCGAAGCATCCAAAACCATAGAACAAAAACCATCGTGCCCAAAACCATGTGCGAAAACCATGCACAAAACCATAGGTAGCTCCGCCCACCTAATATAGGGTCCAAAAAAAAATTCCCCATAGAGGGGGGCTAACCGCCCCCCTCAAACCCCCTATGACCCCCGTGTTTCACAATTGACGCAATGAAGGGGGGGTTCTACCCCCCCTCCAACCCCCCAATTAATTAGGTGGCCTAGTCATGGAAATAATATAACACAACCCAATATTCTCCCACTTGTTGTTTTATTTCCATAGGGGGCCATAGGAGTGCTTAGTCATTTATCCAGCCCTGCAATGCCCATTGTTTCTCTACACCAAGAGAAATTCTCAGAGATCACAGATTTTTTCACTGCATATGCAGTATTCTTCAAAGTGTCCACCTTTACCAACAAGACCTCTTTGTCTTCTATCATATCCCTCACAAAGTGATACTAAACATCAATGTGCTTTTTCTTTGAATGATAAGTAGGGTTCTTTGCCAAGAAAATTGCACGTTGGTTGTCATAGTATATCCTTATAGCTCCCTGTACTAACCCCATACTTGAACGCAATCTCTACAACCAGATTGCTTCCTTGCTTACATTACTGTCTATCATGTAATCTGCCTCTATAGTTGATATGATAGTGCCACGACAGATTGTTTCTTACTCATCGAACTGACTGCACCTCCAAATAGGTTAAACACATACCAACTTTTAGATCTTCTCTAATCTACATCTCCAATCCAAACTGCATCAACAAAGCCACGTATATCTCTCTACGACGCCATAATATGTCTCTAGCCTAGACTTCTAGATGTTGTGCGTTAGGTTCCAAAGCGTTTTTATGTTCATTGAATTTATTTTATAGTTGATGTTGCTTAAGAATTTGCCTTTCAGGTTCACCGCGTGATGTAGATATATAATTCCTAAAATGTAATCTAAGATGATAAACAATCGTTTAATCTTCTTTTGCAATGAAAATCCTAGCTACTAAGGAAAGATAAATGAGGTTCTTTTAACATAGAGCATAGAGCACACACTATATGCACTGTCCTAAATCAAATCAACAAGCAGTCTAAATGCAAATGCACATGCATGTATTTGTTTTCAGCCTTCTTAATGTGTGAATGACAAGAAGAATGCTAAGTACAAATTTGAATTATCTTTTCAAAGCGACAATATTAACAAATTTCTCTTCAAAACGAAAGGAAGATAATGACGACACTTTGCAATTTCGAATTGAAAATTGTTTTCAACACTTGAAAAACTACTAATTCAAATCAAATACAAGAGTAACCGTATAATCGACCATCAAGAATAATAAGATTCTCTTCTATGACTGAAAACGACACTTGTGACACTTCCAAATCAAGAAACGACAGTCTGATTGTGCTACTTCTTTGTAAAAGAGAACTGAAAATGGCACACAATACATAAAAACATTTACAGTTCTTTGCACAATGGAGGTGGAATGATGGAAAGGAAAGGGGTTTCCACAGTGGTATACTGATCACAGACAGCAAAACTCCTGAATAGAGCTGAAGAGAGTGAAGAAAAACCGAAGTCTGAAGGCAAAATTAACCTTTTTTGACCATCGCACCTGTTACACAGGGAATCCAGTATGCATCCCACCTACTGCACACAGGAGGTGCAATGCATACAGACTTCCTTGAAGAGGGGGTGCGATGGTACCAGTGCGAGACTTTTACTTGGTCTTTGGTCACAATTTGCAACTCAGTTTAGGGATTTAGGCCGAGCAAGTGATGTTCAGTAAATATAAATCACAGGGGCTGATATAATGAGGTTACTAGAGCCACCACTAGGGCAATCAGAATGTTTGCAGATCGATTGTTCAATTTATAAACAAAACCCGGAGATAGACTAAAGCAGCATTGATCTACTTTGCACTTGCATAGCAAATGAAGTTCGAAGGCTAGCTGGCTTGACTTCAGGCTTTGTCTGTAAGTTTATAAAACAAACAAATATAGACAAGCAAACAATCTATTCGCTCCCCAGTGGAGTCGCCATTTTGTTATCGAGAAATCTAGTGTCCACTCGGAGCTGCTAGTCCCACTAAGACTGGTAGCTATCTTAGAAACAAACAAACTAAAACTACTATAGCTTTCCTTTATGAGAAGTATATAAGAGGGGAAAAAAGGACACCAACCTCAGTCTTGCACTTGGTTCCTTGCTTAGTTCCTCTCCCTTCTGACAGATCTTTGCCGCTCCTCTTTTGACTACCCAACTTCAAAGAGCACCTGTGGAATCAAAGCAGCGTAATACTATCGAAGAACAAAGTTCTACAATCATAAGAAATATAGGATCAGATATGTATTGGCCACACAAATGCATATATCATCGAACATACAAGAATGTGGAGGAAAACTTGAATAGCTTTATTAATATCAAGAATAGCAAAGAGGATTACAACCAATTGTTCTGACCCAGCATCATCCTCTAGCATGAAAGCCCTTCTTCACCTCATGTAAAGCTTAGACCACCCAACGCTATGATGTTGCACCAAGAAACCAACAACACTTCCTTACAAGAAACCAGATTCCCGCCTCTGGATCTCTGTGATGAGGGATCCATATATAGATGATTGTAGGGGGTGAGTCAGCTTCTGGGATTTTGATTAGTTTCCTCTCTCTGATAGTTCTTGATTCCAATTGGAGATCGATGATCTCTTAGTCATCCCTGGGCGAATTTAGAGAGGCAAGTGTCAGAGGAGAAGTTTCTGGAAGATTCCATGATCCTCCACCTCACAAACTGTCTCTACCATTTGTCCATTCTCGCCCATCACACCCTACAGAAGGGCTTTCCAGTATGCATCGCACCCTTTACACTGAGCAGGTGAGATGCATTGCACCCTCTGCACTGGGCATTCTGTATGGTCCAGTTTTGACCAGTTCTGAGTAGTTTTCTGTGGAGGACTTCTGGGAGATGATGTAATCAGCTGACCTTGTTCTTTTAGGGTGTGAAGCAACAATTTTAGGGACTTAGGAGCCCTTGGTTTATGAACATTTATGATTGGGGTTACAGTGCCTAAAAATGTCTATAACAGCTGCCCCCTAAAGCATGAGGTCGTTACTCTTTTGATGTCAGGTGAAATGCTTTATCATGAGGAACTGAAGTTTTTTTGAGCTAGAAGGTGACCTGTAATAAGATACAATACAATACATTATCTTCATAATATTTTCCATGATCTAGCTGAGGCAAGCATTCCCATGCTCAGCTTTATAAATTCATTTTCATGTACATAGGACAGACAACCATCTGTGTAGCACACTGATGATTCAGATGGAGTCATCATCCTTTGATTTGGATGATCATCTATTCGGCAATGATGTACATTTGATGTCTTTATATTCCTGAATATATCGCAGCCCGGATGGATGAAACTAGATCCGGGGTCTTCAAAACTC
>APFE030461814.1:0-15159 GCA_000404065.3 Pinus taeda | reverse complement strand
ATAACGATAATTTGAAATGAATAAAAAAAATCATGATTTAAAAATTATTATTAAATCATCTTCTATAAAATCATTTCATATATATGCACAAGAGAAGCTCAAACCATATGCAAACTTACCGCAAGAAAAATGATAACTAAAACTTTATCAATTAATATTCATATATTAACATATTATCTAATAATTTGTAACAAAGTATAAACTAATTTTAAAACTATCATGAAAATTTTGGTTATGTATTTCTCACATACTTCTTTTGGACTTTCATAAGCTACATAGTACATTATTTCCAAAAATAAAAATAAAAATAAAAAACTATCAACATAAATTTTAAATTATTAAAAAATATAAATTATAAATATTATTATTTATTACATCATTGTATTCGTAACAAAATGAACCAGAACAATTATTGAAAAGATATGAATTTATAAATATTATTATGGCTTACATCATTGTATTCGTAACAAAATGAACCAGAATAATAACACGTGTTGAAGTCACAACCATAGATAAACATAGTGACTATTAGAAAAAAGACACCCCACATAATTAATTACATTTTTCTAATTGTGACGAGAGGAGAGTTGGCACTCAGTAGCTTTCCTTTTAGCACGAGCACAAGCACATTGTAAACAACAACATTGCGTTGGGAATACAAAAATTTGAAAAGTGCGCTTAATGATTAAGTGATCATAATAAATTGAGGAATCAATTTGTCAGTGGGTTCAACTTTTTGATGTTAATTGAGGTGACAGCACACAGTATTGTGATTAATGTGATTGAAGCCACATGAATACAAAATGTTATCCAATCTTATTATCATTATGGTAGGTATGGTTCAACTTCTTGATTTTAATTGAGGTGACAGTACAGAGTATTGTGATCAATGTGATTGAAGCCATATGAATACAAAATGTTCTCAGATCTTATTATTATAGTAGGTATGGCTATTTTCATCTTTTGGTAGTTTTCACGTTTTTCCCTTTAAGTGGAAAAATCTATCAATTCAGGTGTCAAAAACCAACAGTGAGGACAATTATCTCTGGCTGCTAACCACGAATGTCAGTTTGACTCATCATAGTTAAATAGGAAAACCACGCCACCTGTAATTACCTGCTGGTGGTCCGTAAGGGAGCAGGTTTTCAGTCCTGCCAGATGCCTCTGGGTCTTGTGTCCTTACATCCGAGGAAGATGAGCTCTTAGCCAAACAAAAGCAGTTTACATACTCTAGGCCAATTTGGTAATTTTCACATTATATGAAAATAGTGAAAGGTAAATAGTTTTTATTATCTTTAATATTTTAGTGATGAATAGAGTAATTTAAATCTTATAATTAGATTTTTGAAAAAATCATATATAATAACTATGTCACATTTACATCACATTAGAGCAACACTTTTGCCCATTCATAAATGTCAACAAATGAAGGTAGGATTTAATTAATTTTATTTATTGGCCAGGATAAATAATTCTATGAAGACATTTAGCATTATAATATATATTATGATATAGTTTCATGATGTTATTTAGCAAAATGAGGAGAATAAAGATTAAATAGTATTATTTGTTAAGTTATTTATTTATTAATTTAATTTAATTTTAATGTAATATTTATTAATATATTAGGAAAGATTAAAAATAATTTGAAATACAATTTTTTTGGTATTTAAAATATTTCAGGTTATATAGATTTTTGTCGATGTGTGTTAAAGTTCAGTGAGTGAGTTTTAATTAACCAATTTTATGGTGGAGATTATAGAAATTTGGTAAAGTTTCTTTAAGATAGGAGTATATCTTATATTTCAATAGCATTCATTTTGGATGCCATCATGGAATGTGAGCAAGTGCTTGGAGGGTTTTGACGAGGACATTTTCCATGGAATATACACATACATACATATAATCAACATTCTTTTCCTAAATTTTCTTTCTACTTTTATATTTATAAGTGTGAATGTTACATATCGTATTCATATTAGCATGTTGGTTTTTATACAATTTTAAAATTTTATATAGTTGATTTATGCCATGTGTCATGCTAGAACTATGCAAAGACCTTGCACATTTTCCTCATGCTAGGTCGTTGAAATGCAACTCACTTTTTTTGTTGTAATTCATTGGTGTGATGACCATGGGAGACGATTGACTTTCCCGATAAGATATCTCTCTTCATTGTTCCCTTTATTCTTCAACTTGGTATAGGTTGTCAAATGCATCACAATGGTTCATGCTACAATGGATGGACCTGAATATGTTTAAGAAAAGGAGATGCGTGCTTGAATATTTGTGAGTGTGATTAATCAAGATATATTTTCTAGGGTATCTGTATCAATTAAAAAAAGGGATGTGCATTTTTCACACAATCCATGTGCTAGAATACATTGTTGTATGTTGAGCATGTGCTAAGATGGATTATGCTTATGGAGAGCATTGGTCATGGAAGAGGAAGCGTACCCATTACCCTAAAGGTAAAAACTTTCAATTAGGTTTGTTAACCTCCTTCTGCTACCCACCCCCCCCACATCATTTTAAATCTTCTTATGCACGTTGATAATTTATAGACAATAATAACCCCGTTCCAAGTGCCCCATCGACATCTGAAACAATGGTGACCCTCATTCTAGTAGGCCTTAACACATTAAAGGAAAGTAATGGTGGAAATCCCCATTTGTCATTCTCGTAGACATCATTTAATGCACAGGATGGGGTGGAAAAATGTCGAGGACATTGCATTAAATTTCGACTTAGGATGTGAAGCCAAGATTTACTCCTCTAACAGTTGCTTATTCCAACATAGACAAAGCTTTGCAGGTGGCTAGTCATTCCCACATATGTAGAGTTGCAAAGGACACAAATCTTAGAGGTGTTGGCATTGATAATTCTCACCAAATAGTTATGATTGGATAATGTGAGTGTGCAGAAGAGGAGGGAGAGGAAGAGGCCTCCAACCTCCTCCTCCATGGCATGGCCAAGGATTTGAACAATTCAACGAAGACCTCCCTCGGCACATCAGATGAATGGTCGTGGCAGTGGAAGCTCAGGAGATAATAAATATTGGTGATAGACATTGGGCGATTAGGAATCTGCTAAAACGACATGTGAAGTACTAGGAGGAGGTTATGTGTGTTGTGGAAGGCAGAATCACTACTTTAGACATCTCCCTGGTTCAATCTCAATCCGATAAGTGTGTTCTAGCAGGAGCTCTAGGAACTATATTCCCTCCTCCACCCTTCCTCTAGCTTCCTCCAACTCCCTGGACAATTTGGACCCCTCTTCTTTGAGTCCCCCATACTTGAATTTTCAAGGAGCAATGCTGCATAACCTTGTGAAGTTGGGATCTATGCACATGAGAAAGAAGTAAACAAGAAAAACAGGCACAATAGATTATGAGATGAAGGAGCAACCCAATGCCAACAAGGTAGTCAAGGCGTACACATAGACGAGGGAGGTACTACAGAAGGAGGCCAACATTAGCATTGGAGGGACACTCGTTGAATGGGAGAGACAACCTTAGTTGTTGGAAGGACATGGTGATCCTTTCAAGTAACTCTCACCATGAACTTCAATATCCAAGAAAGACCTTCCTAATTTTAATTATTTTGTTGTTCTTTTGCACTAGTATGGTCTTTTGATGTTAAACATTGGTCCCATGACACTCAGGGATACCATCTAGTTTCTCACATAAGGGAAGATGGTCTCTCCCAATCTCACTCTCAATTAGAAAGGTCTTTTTTATTTTTTAAACCTATTTAATTCAAACAAGATTTGCTAATGTTTTCAAAAGACTATACTCTATGTAAATTTTTGATAATATAATGAAATTTTGCTTACTATATTTATATATATATATATATATGGACAACATAACCATAAACACTCACAACATTTGGGTTGTAATTATTCTTTTCTATTTGAAGACAAGAGAAGTTTCATCTTAGAAATATAAAGTTATATTTGAATGACCAAATAGTAGTTGCTACAAGAATAGAAATTCATTTAAGCAATAAACAACATATATGTTTGATTTTCTCACAAGTTTGCATTCCATTAATATTATATTATATTCTTATATAATTTTTGAAAAATGATTTTTTTCTTATTTTTACAATTATGTGAAAAATAAATAAAAATATCATATATTAATATATAAATAAAACTTTTAAAAACAATGATAATTGAGTTTAAAAACCCTTAGATATGAAAAATAACATTCTATCACACTCACTAAACCCAATTAAATTAACAACTCTTTTCCTTTCAATATAAAAATAAACATATAATTAAACCCCTTCCTTTCAATATAAAAATAAACATATAATTAAACCCCTTAAATGATGATTGGTAATTATAAAAAAACCTTTTCCTCGAAATAAATATAAAATTCAAACTTTTCGCCAAGAAACAAACACATAATTAAACCCTTAAATGATGATTGGTAATTGTAAAAAACCATTCCCCAGAAATAAATATAAAACTTCAAACTTTTCACTTCTATAGATATAGATAGAATTAAGTTCCCTTAAATGACAGTTGGTAACTGTAAAAATCCTTTAGCTCAAAATAATTATAAAAGTCAGACACTATATATATATATGTATGTGATACTCATGATAAGTAAACCTTTCTGAACTTCTAATTAAAAACTAAGTGGAAATGCATATAAAACCTTTTATCCCATTGCCTTAGTGGTTTCTAAGGTGCATTTGGTAAGTTGTACCAAGATTACAGGCAACTAATGCAGACGTCATAGTTGATCATTTTAATTCATATGGATCATGATCACGTATTCCCTGACGTAACATATATCTTACGTGTAAACTGAACAACCATTAAATGTTAAAGGTTCTACTTTTCTTTAAACTGAACAACGACTAAATGTTTCTACTTTTCTTTAAAAGATTACGTAAAGATTTCTACTTTTCTTTAAAAGATTACGTAAATGTTTCCTTTTGATCGGATAGGAACGCTTCTACGGTATAACTTTGACGTTAAGATTAATGTTTTGATATGGACGTACATATATTTTAAATGTGCAGGTGTAATTGCTTCTAAAATAATAGTTTAAAAGTTTATGTGTGGGAGCAAGATAAAATAGTACAAGTTAAGTTTTTTAGAATTTGGGGAAGCCTGAATGGGTGGGCTATTTATTGTATTAATGAAAAAATAGTATAGGATAATGGTATAAGTTAAGTTTATTAGAATTGTGGAGAAGTATAAATGGGAGGGGGTATTTTTGGCATTAATGAAAAATTAGCTTAGTCTAAAGGGTCTACAAGTTAGCTTGGAAAATCATGGAAATTCCGGTAAGATTATGACAAAAACTGGCAGAATTTTTTGAAAATCTAGGTTACAACTGTCAAACTTTAGGATTTTGGGTACCCCAAGAGTTCTTGATGGTGCTAAATCCATTTCCAACATCAAAAAAACAATTCAAACACTCCAACATTTTGGTTTCTTGAATTTTTTTAATCAGATTCTAGCAAGAAATGTCATCCAAGCAAATTTGTGGCGTTAGTAGACAAGTTTCCTAATCTGCTTGGGGCTTTGGAATAGCGACAAACAGTCAAGCATAATACTTAGCCTTATGGAAGGGATTGGCGCTTGTGAATGGACACAAAATTTCCAGGATAACTATTTTTGGGGACTCTGTGCTTGCCGTCCATCAGTTTACCAAAATTGAGAAGGCCATGAATTGTGAATCCTCCACATTAAGTCAAAGGATCCTTGCCTTAATCTCTCAATTTGAACAAGTGGATTTCTTTCATGTTTATAAACATTTGAACTCGGTAGCTGACGAGCCTGCTAAAAAAAGGTGCCATTATGACCCTCAATGTAATCGAAATGAATCATAGTTTGGGCTTCTCCCCAATTCCTTAATAATGCTAGGCATATTAGGTTATATTATGATAGATTGGGAGAGATCTTCCCTCTCCTCTCTCTTCCCTCTAAATTCGATGGGTTTCTCGAGGAGTAATTAATTTTGATTTAAAGTGGATCTTTAGGCACATCTCCATCTTGTTCTCTAGTCAACCGTCTCAAATACTCGGCTTCAGATTTACATGGATCACTCTTGGTGTCAAATGTCTCTGTACATGTGGCATCACATTTCAACGTCCTTCCTTCTCGATGGTCATGTCCATTTATTCTGCCTTTGTCTTGAGTTATTGATTAACTCCTCAGCTATGATATTCAATGCTCTTTGCGTGAAAATGGAGTTAATTCTCTTGTCCGGCCTTGCTCTCCCATAATTGTTTTCTTCTCCTAGCGAGATTATCACGGAGATTTGGGTTTATATTCTGTAGGATGGCTCGTGTCAGGGTCCTAGTTTCAATTATATATCAAATCTCTTAGGCCTTCTGTCTTCAATCTCGCCTTACCTGGTTTCAGAAGTTGGTGGTGTAAACTCCTTTAAAATTGGTAGTTGGGTCTCATCTCCTCTTCTTTCTCAATTGCCATGCCTGGATTTAGAAGTTGGTGGAGTTAATTTCTTTATGTAGGTTAGCAAGGATTCGGGCCCTTGTTCTAGGATGGAAAGCAACTCTGACCCTTAGGAAAATCTCAATGTATTTGTAGTGATTGATAGAATTTTGGATGCAACCCAATGCTTGCTTGCTTTAATTCTAAAACTCTAAGACATGGTTGAGAGGAAAAGAGGTTCCTTGTAGCTCTTCTAGGAGGCTAAGTTGTTATCCCATCATGTCGATATGGAGAATTCAATGGATAGGTTTAGGGAGGAAGTTCATTTGCTCGATGCTTGTGTGGCTATGTTGGAAGTCTCCTCCACTCCATTCGAGAGTCTAGGAATTGGAGGTTTTGGCTCTGGAGCTCCTGCGCAAAGAAAGAAGACTTGCCACATCAGGGGGTCTAAAGCAATTATCGTGTGGTCCATGGTGATCTCTAGCATCATTTTGTGGAGATAGGTTTTGGTATTTTGTGATCAATCAATGTTAAATCTCCTATGTTATTATGTTGGTATGTAAATTTTTCCTCTTCCTTGGGTCCTTTTGTGGAGTATATATTCGTCATCTTTTTTATCTGAAATGGTTATCCAACCCAAGAGGCAATAAACATAATGTTTACTATGTCGAAGATTTATTTTTTTTGTCTTAGAAAATTTATGTAATGGTTCTGGGCCCAATCCCATCTTTTATTAATAAAAACACCCTTGTTTCCTTGAAAAAACATACTAGAATGGAATTATAGAATAAATTATTTAATATAATAAATGTTATTAGAGTGTAAAAAATATTATCATTATTTTTAAATTAAGATCAAGAAATATTTTTTAAAAATAGAAAATTAATTTATATCATGGAAATATTTACACTATTAAAAAAAGTGGTCACAAAATGAAGGGGGATTAATGATATACCCCTCAAAGCAAGGTTAATGCATGTGATTTTGTGGTTATTGGCATTATGGTTTTTTTTTTTTTTTCGAAAGACGTGGATTGGTGACCTCTCCCTCAATACATCATCATAGCACATGCTTTACGAACAATAGCTAGCCTCTCATACAGAAGAATGAGGAGTTCTCTAGGATATTAGCACTTTTAAAAGGACACTGGGAAGAGAACATTCATTGATTTGACATTATCTTCTATCACTTGGAATTGCTATCTTTTATGCAGTTTGGTTTCTTTAGGTGTCAACAATTTCAGCCTTTTCTTGAATGGTTGTAAGAAGAGTGTCTCTCTGTGATTGTGCTTTCTTGCTATGCTTTATAGACATAGTGTCTCTCTCTGTTTTATTCTCAATATGTTGGTTCCTCCATGGGTTTTAAATTGAAAATTAAATGTGTCATCTTGTTGGAGCTTGCTAACAACCCTCTTGGCTTAATTAAGTGTTTCTTCTATCTCCCTTCTGCTTATCATTTTATAAAGGATCTCAAGTCCCTTCCTAAATGGTTGCATGGAAAACTTCTTTTCAGGTCTATGGTTTTATGCTCTGGTTCACAAGTGGAGCGACACTCTTTGGTTACTATCACTATTCATGTTTCTCAGTGGGTTTTAAATATCAAATTATCTTTTTGTTAGTGCCTACTAGCATCCCTTTTAACCATCATAAGGAATTCTTATTTATCTCTTTTGCTTATTACTGTAGGAAGTCTAGGGGTCTCATTCCTCCCTCTGATTCTTAGTTCTAACTATATAAACCTTTTGCATCATTTGGCTCCTCTCATGTGGCACTTAGTGTTTTTTTTGTACACCTTATTCGGGGAGAATGTACCTCTATCTCTTTTTTTCTCCCTCACATTGTATGTCAACCCTAGAGTTCCCTCCCTTGTTCTACAATGCCAAGAATCAACGTGTCAACAAGTCATTGACGTTGTCAAAGCAATAAGAACCCTCCTTATTTGAGAGAACAAAAGGTGGGAGAATGCTCTGCAACATCTTATATGGAAAATACTCCAACAAAGAATATGAGGGAAATCCAAAATGTAGAGTGGAAAGAAAGGGTGGAGAAGATTTGTTTCAGATGTTGAGGTGGAGGAAGAGGATGGCAGTTGGATTCCCTAAAGAAGAAATGCATGCATTAGACAAATTAGATACATCCATACTATAGACCTATATTGGAAAATAAATACCATAATGGGTACAATACTTATTGGACGATTAGAAGCTCAAAAAGAAATATTGCACAATATAGATGATCTGTAGATGCAATTGAAGAATATTAATGAAAAAGTCCCAATGTTGGCCAAGAAGGTAACTAATCTACAATTCTCTAATTTCGAGGAGGATGCAGAGATACATAATACAATTCAAGTGGGTTACCCATGCAATGAAAATTTTTCTCTTATAATTTTTGTTTTCCATATTAGAAGTCAAAAGACAACGATCATAGGATGCGACAAGGTTCAATATAATAGTATATTATAAACATTTTAAGACTCTTATTACATTTTTGTAAGACAATGGATATATTTAAGAATCTTATTTACTTGGCCAAAATAAATCATTCTATGCCACTTGCTCTAGTTTCCCTAATGGCAAGCCAACAATCACAAAAGGATCATTGTGTATTTTTATTTCAAATTAATATAAATCTCTCTCTAACTTAACAATGAAAAAAAGGGAAATTAAAATTGTAATTATTAGATATATACATTAAAGTAAGTTTGATTTATAATAAAGTTTGAATCAATTTAGTTTTATCATTTAATATATAATTTATGAATTAAATTAGGATTATAAATATTATTATAAACACAAATAACATAGCTAGATAAATTGCATCCTGAAAGTAAATTTTTTATTTTTATTTTTATTTTTTCCCTTTTTTCCTACCAAACAAATAAAAGTTTTTTTAATTATGATTTCTACTCCATTAAAAAATGAAAATTATACTTTAAATGTGGTTAAAGTATGATACAAATTAAATTGAAAAGGTGCACATGCCAAACATTTTGATGTGTAGGAGGTCTGGAGCTCGAAACCCTAGCAATGGAGGAGAGGTTTAGCATGGATTGAGATGGTGACAGGTGAAGTCTCGAAGATGTATGACCCACACATGGTGCGACATGGGAACTGTTGTCAAGGTAGGGAGGGCATCTGGAGGGAGACTTGACCGTAGAAAGCTGCCTTGGGAACGATGTGAAATAGGGATTTAGGGCGACCAGAGGATGGAGGCCAGGTTTTGTTGTATGGTGTTGTATTATTTCTATGTTGTCGACATTAACAACCTGCACGCGCCCATTGAAGGAGAACTAGCTTCCGGGTTTTCGGGGTGCCTAAAAATTGCAAACAGTGGAAAGTGAAATGGTCAAACAACGAGATGTTGTCAATCTGGACCTTGAGCCTGAGGAGATATTGTCAATTTGGGGGTTGGAGGTCATAGAACAGAACATCAAGCGGTATATTCGTCCAGTTGAACTACCAGGAGGGAAGAGAGGTGGTTCGAGATTGGGATGGAAATAGGGGAAATTCTTAGGGCTTCTAGAGGAGAGTCCAGGTTTGGCTAAACTAGAAAATTGGGGAGCAGAGAAGGAGCTAGAAGGTAAGCAGGGGGCTTTACTACTTGAACTTGACTGTGCTACCAGAAATGCTGAGGTCCTCCAAGTAAGTAATCATTTTCCTAGCCCGCTTAAAGATTTCTATTCAGGGGGTTTAGAACATATTGTCATCAGTTGTGGCTTCAAGGCTAGGTGGGCCTAAAATCTTTCCTTGTGGAAGATCTGGGCTTGCCAAAAGCTGGGAGAGGGTTATGGTTGGATAACACAATTGCATGCAAGATCCATTTGCATGTGAGAACAAGATAAACCCTCAATCATGATTTAAGCTATTTGGTGGGCTTACCAGGCTTAATCGGACAGGGGAAGAATCTGAATGCTGGCCGGAAGGCGCATGATGCAAGGAGGGGAAAATATCGCGAACAAGGGGTCTATTGCGACCCACCCTATACTATAGATTGGGAGGGCTTTATAGAGGCAGAGGGGTTTTCGAAAGGAAGAGAGCCACCATTCTTGGTACGGGAGGTAGCACAAGCCAAAGTAGGAGGTCTAGACGACCTCAAGAAAAGTTGGAAGGAGCGACATTTTGAGCCACTCTAGGAAGTTTCCATCAATGTGGAGGAGACCACACTAGGGAGTGAGGAAGGGGGGCAACACCGGTCAACAAGGGAAAAATGGAAGAAAAAAAAGTTCATTAGGAAGAAAGAGGAAGTTGCAAATATGGTTTTAGGAGTCGATCTCCAGATCGACGATGCCATGGAGGTAGTGGAGCTAACATTGGTGGGAAGGGAAAAAGGCAAAAAATATACTACAAACTACATCTAAGAATGGACAACTAATAATTGACTGGAATGGGTGTTGGGAAGGAATTTGAGCTTTGGGAGACATCCTGTACTATTTAAGAAGTGGAACCCACTTTTCAACACTTAGAGAGATAAGGTGGATGAAATCCCGATCTGGGTAAGACTTCCCGATCTCCCTCCTTTTCTTTGGTTTGATTCTATTTTCAGGAAAATCAAGAACAATTTGGGACGTTTTCTGGAAGCTGATATGACCTTTTCACACACTCGAGAAAAAAGGTTGGCAAGTATTCTTGTTAGTATAAACCCTAGGGAAGGATTGGCAGAGGAAATCAACCTTAAATATAGGGAATTCTCTTACAAACAAATGATTGACTGCAAACAACTCCATTTTCATTGCCATAGATGTCACAAGTATGGACATTTGGAAAGGGAATCTCCTCTTGGGTTTAGATGAAGAAGGAGGTAGAGGAAGGAGGGAGGAGTGGAAGAGGTACAAGGGGAGAAGAACTTGAACAAGGAAATCCCGGTCACATGGGGGAAATAGATGGAAGAAGACAAGATGTAGGACGATGCAGTGGAAAGAGTGGAAGTACAAGAGGATTAGAAAACAAACAGAGTACAAGAACAACAGGGGGAGTTGGATCAGCTAGAGACAAAGGAGGGAGATGGAAGAGGCTTAGCTCTTGAGCTAGAGGGTACAACTCTGGATCCTATCCCCTCTCCCAATACTTCCCTTGTTGTGTTTTCTCAATTCATTTTCCAAACCTGGTCCCTCCAGGCTTATGAATTCATATAACTTACATGTTAAAAATGTAAATGAACAATTGGACAATATCATTACCTCCATTCCTGATATACATCTGAATCGAAGCCAGGTGTCTAGTGTAGAGGCAGTTGGTATGAAAATTTCCTATTCTGTGAAATTCCACTATAACCTCAGACCTTGTGAAAAGAAACTCATTCCCTGGGAGGCGGTGGGGGGGTTGGGGATTCACCCTATTCCATTTGGTCCTCGTAAATATAGAGGCAAAAAGACAAATATATCAAAGGCTCAGCTGAGAGCCAAGATCGACATTGCTGATGGGAAATGGTTATCCATCTCAGGGATGCTTAGAGCAGTGCAAAACCCCTGAGATCGATAAGAGTGGAAGTACAGGAGGATTAGAAAACAAACAGAGTACAAGAACAAAAGGGGGAGTTGGATCAACTAGAGACAAAGGAGGGAGATGGAAGAGGCTTAACTCTTGAGCTAGAGGGTACAACTCTGGATCCTATCCCCTCTCCCAATACTTCCTTGTTGTGTTTTCTCAATTCATTTTCCAAACCTGGTCCCTCCAGGCTTATGAATTCATATAACTTACATGTTAAAAATGTAAATGGACAATTGGACAATATCATTACCTCCATTCCTGATATACATCTGAATCGAAGCCAAGTTTCTAGTGTAGAGGCAGTTGGTATGAAAATTTCCTATTCTGTGAAATTCCACTATAACCTCAGAACTTGTGAAAAGAAACTCATCCCTTGGGAGGCGGTGGAGGGGTTTGGGATTCACCCTATTCCATTTGGTCCTCATAAATATAGAGGCAAAAAGACAAATATATCAAAGGCTCAGATGAGAGCCAAGATCGACATTGCCGATGGGAAATGGTTATCCATCTCAAGGGTGCTTAGAGCAGCGCAAAACCCCTCACTTGGTTCTAAATGATCATTTTGTCTTTTAATTGTAGAGTGTTAGGTAGTACCCCTAAAAAACTGGCATTGAAGTCCCTTATTAATTCCTACAACCTTGATGTGCTTATGCTGCAAGAAACATTGGGTACCAAGGAGGAGATTAGTAAAGCATTACTTAAAATGTTGTCTGGATAGACTTTTGAGGCTTTGGATGCTAAAGGGAAATCTGGGGGATTGGCCACTGGAGTGAAAGAGGGAAGGTTGAAGGTCATTTCCTCTTGGGGAGTATACCAAGCTCTAGGAGTAGAGGTTTACTATCTAGAGATGTGCACAAAATTTCTAATCCTAAACATCTATGGTCCATGTCAGGATAGGGGCGACATACTGGAACAATTTGTTTTCAAAGTCTTTTATGGAGAACCTGAATTTGGTGATTGGGGGGATTTGAATTTTTCCCTGGGCCTCTAAGAAACATGGGGAATCTCAGCACATGCTGATCCACTATTTGACTTCTTATTAAACAAGATAAGTGAGAGGAAATTGATGGAAATTAATTTGATCAAGTCCAGACCTACTTGGAGGAATAGGAGAACAAGGGAAGCTAGGGTGGCTAAGAGGCTGGACCGTTTTCTCCTAAGAGAAGAAGTGGTGGCCAAGACCACAATTTTTAGACACTAGGTGGGAGAAGGAGGAGACTCACCATCTCCCCATTCTAATTGAAATTAAAGGGCCAAACAAAAAGTCGGTTGCCCCTTTTAAATTCAACACATCCTGGCTGAAGGAGGAATCATATAACAAATATCTAAAAATACTTGGAGGTCGGTAGCAACAAATGAGGATAGGGGAAAAGCTTATTGGTTCATGGAAAATCTAAAGCGATTAAAGAAGGAAACTATTGAATGGGCCATAGTTAACAAAGTCAAAGAAGAAGAATAACTAAAGCAAATATGAGTGGAGCTAGATCAACTAGAAAGCCCAGAAGAAGATGGATATGAGAATGAAGGCAAGAGGGATAGGATCAAATAGATGGAGTCCAGCCAAAGAAATATTTTAGAAATTAGAGAAGAATAGTGGAGACTAAAAAGTAGGGAAATATGGCTAGCAGCAGGTGATGGAAATTCAAAAAATTCCCAAAATTATGCAAAAGGTTGGAAAAACTCAAATACTATATGGTCATTAAAATTGGAGGATGGAATTTAGGCCAAATATTTTGAGGCATTGTCCCTGTAGGGAAGGAATCACTTCAAAAATATTTTCAAAGCCCCTTTAGAAGTGTCAATTGCTGAGGTGGTCAAGACATCTCAAAACTTCCCATGGTATCTGGAGGAGGAGGAGAATGGGACTATCATGGGGGAAGTGGCTAAAGGGGAAGTTGAAGGAATATTAAGGTCAACACAAAAGGATAAGATCCCAGGTCCGGATGGATGGACAGTGGAGTTCTTTCAACATTTCTTTGAGCCCTTGGGGAATGAATTGACTGAAGTCATCGAAGAACTCAGGGTAAAAGGTTCGATATATGAACCTTTCAATGCCATGTTCATAGCCCTAATCCCAAAAAAGGAGGACCCATCGTCCTTTGAGGACTTCAGGCCGATATCACTATGTAATTGCAGTTAGATTGAAACCAATCCTCTCAAGGAATATATCAAAAGAGTAGTCTGGGTTCCTGGATGGTAGATAGATTCATGAAGTAGTAGATGTGGCTCAAGGGACCACTCACAACATAAAAAAAGTTGGAGAAAAGGTGTTATATTGAAAATAGTCCTATCTAAAGCATACAATCGAATTAGCTAGTTGTACATTTGAATGATGCTGATTCACTTGGGGTTCAAAAATGGGTTCATAAATCGGGTTATGGGATGTATGACTAATATTAGTTTTTCTATTCCGATCAATGGGGAAAACACACCTTTCTTTCAGAGTTAGAGGGGACTCTGGCAATGATGCCCTCTCCCCCCCCACTCTTCCTCCTAGCAGTAGAGGGACTTAGTCAAATGATACTTGAAGCAAGGAGAAGAGGTGATATAAAGGGTGTTGAAGTGGCTATCAATCTACATATCACACATTTGTTGTTTGTAGATAACATCCTTCTCTTCGTTAAAAGTAGCAAGAGTGAAACTAGGGTTTTAAAATCTATCCTTGAGTTATTTCTTAAAGCTATGGGAATGTGTATCAACAAAGATAAATCATCCCTTATTTTGGAAGGTTTAACTAGGATGGAGACTAGGAATATAGAAGAGGACCTTTGAGGAAAAGAAGATGGTTGACAACTTTAAATACCTAGGGTTCCATTTAAAGCCTGAAAAATATAGGAACCAGGACTGGTTTTGGCTGGTGGCTAAAATTGAAAACAAGTTTAAACATCGGAGTTAAAAATGGTTATCAATAGCTGACAGGCTATTTTTGATCAAATATGTAATCATGGAAATCCCTGTCTACTAGCGGCACTTACATGGGTGTCCAAGGGAATCCTAGCAAGAGTAAGAAAAGTACGCAACATATTTCTATGGGCTGGTTCAAAAGGGGACTCGGTCCTCCCTTGGGTGGCATGGGAAGGGGTGTAGGTTTTAACCCCATACAGAAATTACCTGCATATTAATTCTAAATCACAAGAAAAATAAAAATGCGAGAGCATAACACATAAAACACATATACACAGAGATTTCCCACTGGATCCCAAAACCGAGACTACCAGCTTGATTTTTCATTATGTTCCTTTCAATGTTAC
>APFE030461808.1:12301-29380 GCA_000404065.3 Pinus taeda | reverse complement strand
TACTGCAGATGCATTGAAAAAATCTGTGAGCTCTGAGAAGTTCTCTTGGTGTAAAGAAACAATGGGCATTGTAGGGCTAGATAAATGACTAAGCTCTCTTGTGGCTTCCCGTGGAAAGAAAACAACAAGTGGGAGAATGTTGGGTTGTGTTATATTCTTTCCATGACTAGCCCACGTAGTTAACCAAGGGGTTAGAAGGGGGGCAAATCATCTCCTTTGTTGTGCTGATTGCATAGCGGGGGGAGTCACAGGGGGTTTGAGGGTTGCAGGTAACCCCACTCTATGGGGTCTGAGGCAGTGCCCCAGAAAATTTTGGTTTTGGACCCTATATTAGGTTGAGTAGACCTACCTATGGTTTGTGCATGTTTTTCGCACATGGTTTTGGACGCGATGGTTTTCGGTCCATGGTAATGGATGCTTCGGCATGTATAAATATGTACTTTAACATTGAAAGGAAAATAATGAAAAATCAATCTGGTAGTCTCGGTTTTGGGATCTAGGGGAAAATCTCTGTTGTATGTGTTTTATGTGTTATGCTCTCGCATTGTTTATTTTCTATGTTTTAGAATTCGTATGCAGGTAATTTCTGTACGGGGTTAAAACCTACAATCAGATCCCTTTCCTTTATCGGGAGCTTTAGATTTACAATCCCTTTTGTAGTGCCCTTCCTTTCTGCATTTCCAACAGACCACCTTTACAGGTTTTCTTGGAGATTTAGATCTCCCTCTAGATTTAGATCTCCCACTCGATGACTTATTTTTGTTTCTATTTTGGGACCGTCCTCGTACAGAAAAGGCATCACCATTCTGGCTCTCCATATTTTTCTGTCTCATCTCCTCAGTCAGCAAGGATGAGACTATTTCATCAAAATACAAGGCAGTTGCATTGCTACCTATTGCAATAACCAGACTATCCCACGAATCTGGTAGAGAACACAACAAAATGATGCACTTATCTTCATATGAAATTTTAATATGAACATATAATAACTGACTTAACACAATATTAAATTTTTTCAAATGCTTTGTCACCGAGTCTCCATCTTTCATCCTCAGGTTATACAACTTTTTCCGTAGGAATAGTTTATTCACCAGAGACTTAGATTGGTACAAAATCCCTAACTTGTCCCATAAGGCCTTCATTGTAGCTTCCCCTGATACATTTAGTAATACTGAATCTGAGACACATAATTGTATTGTGCTCTTTGCCTTCCGATCCAACTTCTTCCATTCTTCATCAGACACTCTTGTTGGTTTAGTACCCAGATCTATCACGATGCACTGATCTTTATCCACAAACAGATCCTATATCTTGAGTTTCCACAACTCAAAACTCTGACCATTAAATTTCTCGATCTCTATCTTTCCATTGCTTGCCATCTTCTTTCAAAGCCAGAATCAATCTCGTAGATCTCCCACTGAACAAGGTCTACCATAGGCTCGAGCGAAACCCCTCAACAACAAAGGCGTCCCCTTGTAGCCAAAACAACTCTGATACCAATTGTAGGTTTTAACCCCGTACAAAAATTACCAACATACGAATTCTAAAATGCAGAAAATAAACAATGTGAGAGCATAACACATAAAACACATATACATAGATATTTTCCCTTGGATCCCAAAACTGAGACTACCAGCTTGATTTTTCATTATGTTCCTTTCAATGTTACAATACATATTTATACATGCCTAAGCATCCAATTCCATGGACCGAAAACCATCGCGTCCAAAACCATGGACTGAAAACCATTGCGTCCAAAACCATGTGCAAAAAATCATGCACAAAACCATAGGTAGGTCCGCCCAACCTAATATAGGGTCCAAAAACAAAATTTTCCAGGGTGCTACCCTAGATCCCATAGAGTGGGGTTACCTGCACCCCTCAAACCCCCTGTTACCCCCTCACTACGCAATTGGTGCAATGAAGGGGGGCTCTGTCCCCCTTCTAACCCCTTGGTTAACTCCGAGGGCTAGTCGTGGAAAGAATATAACACAACCCGACATTCAAGTAACACGTGACATCTCTTATAGGTTTCAACATGGCATGATGACATCATGCTGACATTAACGCACATATGACCATGACCCCTAAGGATTAGTTCATATCACGTAAAGGGCTATGCCCAAAGGACTATGGTGTATGAAGAGGGACAAGGTCGTATGGTTTAAGTCATATGGTCGATCATATGAGAAGTATTTGGAATCTCTATTGACCCCAAGGTCGGCCCCATGTGCCCTCGGTCACATGAAAACACACACACACACATACCCGTGACTCCATGGAAATGCAACAAAGTGATACAATGAGTTCAGTGGCTCTCTAGACAAGTGGAGGAGTTATGATTTGAGGTTTTATGGTCAATTTTATCCAAGGGCATATTGCATGGTTATTGAATTGGTTTTGTTGTAGTTTCATTATGATGACTCGTATTGTTGGTAGGCATGTGTCGATGAAACCCCTTTTTGACCGAGGGAATATTGTGCGTTTATTGAATTGGTTTCTCTTTGGTTTTATTGTGACTCATATCATTGGTAGATCTATGCTAGTGAACCCTTTTGATAGTTGATCCGATTAACAAGCCATATGTGGAAGTTTGTATATTGATTTGCGTGAGGAATACAAACAACATAGTTGGTACATTGTGCGGTTTTTACACAAGAGGTCAAAGATTCAAGCTCTAATATATATGCACCAAATTTTTGTTTTACAGGGTTATTCGTGTGTTCGTTTGCACATTTTGTAGAACCATTAAAATAACATTTTGTAAAACACGTAAAGGGTCATTTTTTATAATGAAATGAGTATCTATATTTTTTGTTGAGCGATTAATTTTTATATGGTTTTATATGGGTTTTTGGAATTATTTTGAAGCCAAATTGAATTTTGGAAGAGGGGTAATTCTCAGAATTCAGTGATGATTTTTACAAGGGTTATAAAGTCATGAAGATGCATTTTTGATACTGTAAATCTATATTTCTTGTTTTGGAGGTTCTGAACAAGTTTAAGGATATTTTAGCAGGTGGTGTATATATGACCAAATTAGGATTAGGGAAAGTTGTCATGGTACCATATTGATGAACAAAGTGTTGTGATTAGCATATAAAGTTATGAATAGGTTGTGAAAATAGTGTGATAGCAGCAACATGATCAATTTTTTAAGACCTATGTCGTTTGTGGTGCATGTGGATCTAATCTGAAATATTGTGAAAATTGGTCCACACCAGGGTGAAGAAGGTGGGTGCCTCCACTGAGGTTGGTGCCTCAATCAGGTTGAAGCCTAGAACAAGTTGAAGCTTGCACACTTTCATGGTTTGTGCCTCAATCAGGTTGTAGCCTATGGCAAGTGGTTGCTTACACATTTTGGGTGTTGGTGCCTTCAAATTTTATTTTAGGGGTTGGCGCCTTTAGTAGGTTGGCATTTGAAAATCTATGTAAACAAATTGAAGAAGAAGACAAAAAGAATTTGTGGTTTCTACCACAAGGGTTTCCATGTAAAATCTTGTGTTCTCTTGTCTTGATGTTATGATGGTTTTTTGATGCACAATTTAATTCATTGTTATGATGCAAATTATTTTCTTATGCACTGTTATATAGTCAATTATTAATGAAAATTTTAAAATGTGAATTTTCCACTACATTGATTTACCCTGCCCCCTTCTTAGTGTGAAATTTGGTCTAACAATATCTACTCTAATATTTTGATGATTTATGTAGCGGATACCCAAGGGAAGGTATAATTGAACTCTCATCATACATACAATCACTCCATATGGTAAATATTTGACCAACTTTTGGGATTTAAATGACTTGATCATATTCATAGCATTTCCTACTTTCCCCATTCTAATTGTACCATATGTTTTTCTTTTACCAAGAACTTTTTAATATATATTTACTAGTTGAGACCTACTATCAAATATCAAATAATTTTTAATCTTGTCGATTGTGGCCCACCCCATAGAAAGAACCATACCATGATCCTCTGCTCAACCTCACAATGTACTGCCATCTACTTCAACCACCAAGTTGATGCAAGGTATATAATAATCCTAAAAACTATGCTCCTCTTAATTTATGACACTCATGGCCCTATTAAGAGAACTACCCACTTTACATGGGACATATTATCCTTAATATTGCATTATTTTCCTCATCACATCCAAGCATATTTCCTCTCAGAGGAAATTTTTTCCCTTGTAATGCTTAGTATGGCGTGAAATATAAAAGTATTCATTGATTAAGAAAAAGCATTATAACATGTAGACAAACAAAAATTAAAAAAATGCAAAGAATCCATAGAATCATTCCAAGGAGGAAAAATAGGAATTGCTTATTGAACAAACATACAACTAGTCACTAGCAAATTTTTATCACCCCTAAGCTCTTCTAGAGGATCTTTCTTCTCAAGAAATTAGTGAGTGTAATTTGTGACTCTTCACTTGGTTTAAATGTGCTTCTTGTGTTATAATGCAACCAATTAGCCATGTAGTTGAGCCAATCCTAACCCTATACAGATCAATTTCTCTTTGATGGTATACTCTTTTATGGCATCCTTAAACTCAATTCCAACAAGGCTTGAGGTTTATAAAATCTAGACAAGTAATTCTTCAAACATGACCATGAAGTTTTTTTAGTTCATGTTGCAAACCCATTTGACTTCATTCTTGACATATGAAGGCTTTAGCATCTTGAAAAATTAATCATTATGTTTCTAGGTTAGGCATGTTTATTAAATCAAGGGACATGAATTGATGTTCTAGGTGATATTATGACCAATCATTAGAGAGAAAGAAAACACAAAGTGTGAAAACTATTTGATATGGTGTAGAGGATTTACAAGGAGAAATGAGGGAGATATATTGAAAGAGATAAGAATGTCTATTTGAGATTAAAATGGTTATTCAACTTTATTGGGAAAATATAGCATGAAACCATCAATCCTACTTAAGTTGATACTACTTCACTATGGTTAATATGTTAGATCCTCCATAGAGCTTCGTTTATTCAATATTGATATTCATAAGTTTCCTCTACATAAATTCTCGACACATTCATCATATATCTAAAAAAATGTGTTAAATAGCAACATTTGAGATGAGATCTTCAAAACTTATCTTTAGTGAACATGGGTTGTACACATAGAGCCACTCTTGCTAAATTTGAATTACTACTATAATATATATTTTCATTTTAGTAATGGAATGATTAAACCTCATAGATACAATAAAACTCAATAGTTTTGTAGTTTGACAATTACCCTTAATCAGATAAAAGTTTCTCTTGTCAACTATGTATTGAGAAATATCACCATATTCATTGAGAGCATTGTACTTATTAGGCATGTTCCCAAAAGCCAAGGACCAAAGAGTAGTTTTTCTTTAGATGCTCACTATATAGTGAAATCAAAGGGTGATTATTTTTCCTTTTTAGGTGCTCCCACAATTCCTCTAGGACTTCAGGGTCTATGAAGATGAATATCCAAAGCACTCTTCTTTCAGGAGATGTTTGACCTATGCCATTATCTTGCTCAAGAAAAATCTTCCAAAATTATATTGTATTAGGTTGATTACTTCCTACTTTCATCCAAGACCAAGTAGGGGGAGACCCCATGACCAAATTGATGACACAATCAATAGGTGGGTTAGAAAATGTAAATCCCTTAGTCTCATGATCATAATAGAATTTCTTTTAGCCTCAAGTTGTTGGAAAAATGTCCAAATTTAATGTGACTCAATTGATTTAGCATAAGGCTCCTTTTTTTCTTTTGCTTGGTTTCCATTTAACATAACAATATTGTTAATATTGGAGTCTGTAATTCTAGACCCAAATTTCTATATCATATTTTGTTGGAGTGTTGAATTTATGGTTTGTGAGGATCAAATGTTCCCCATCATTTTGTTCTAAGAGATGTTTGAACTATGTCATCATTTTTCTCAAGAAACATATTCCAAAGTGATCTATGTTAAGTTGATTACTTCCTAATTTCATCCAAAACTAGGTAAGAAGAGACATAATGACTATAATAAAGTTATTTTTAATATAAAACATAGGAGGAACATCCCAAGTCAATGTGACTCAATTAGAATTAGCATAAATTCTTCTTAACAAGTTTTTACTTGATTCCCATGCTGTTGAGATGTGTATCTTGGGAGGTACTCCCACAACTCCTCAAGTACTAGGTTTGTGAGGAGTTTACCCACAAAAATGTGGTTTTGCGGACAATGTACCTAATTAGTGGGATTTTACCCAATGTTGTGGGAGAAAGACCAAAGATAGAAATGATTGTTTATTCATTGGAAGCATGAGTGGCACCCTTAGAGGGATAAGGTGCACCTAGGGCTTCAATGGTGAAGGAAAAAGTCAAATGAAAGAATTTGTCCCTTATGATTAGTAGGCTTTGTGTGTAGGCTCAAGTCAGCTTCACCTACAAGACATAACCCTTAGTGGAGAATGACACCACATAAGACACTATAAGTAGAGGTGAATGCGAGATCATTTGAACACATCAAAAGTGAAATTCATCTTAAGAAGACATCTACCTAAGGAAGTCACAAACCCTCAAGGAGGTCGAATTGGAGAAATAGGATGTGTTTTCTTGTGATACTCTGATCTGACCTTGGATGTGGAAGGTTGAACATGAAGGAAGGAATCTGTAGATAAGATTTATGTTTTGTGGTGGATTTATGTTTTGGAGTATTGGAGAGGGTCAAGCCCTACTTTTTGTGCAAAGAAGGGTCTATTACAAGGCTAGAATTAGGGTTGATTTACCTCATATCCAATTACAAAGGGTTGGAATAGGACCAAGGAAAAGAAAGGGACTTTAATAGCTTGGAAAGGGCCTAAATCATAGGTGGCCATAGGCAGATAATAGGTCGAACCTAAGATGGCACATGATCTTGATTCAGGGCCAAGAAGTTCAAAAAGTGTCCACATGACTGAGCTTCATGTGGCTGAGTAAGATGACAGAAAGGGAGGTATCTAGGCTGAGCCTTATGAAGAGAATCTTAAAGGTGATTGTAATGTGTGAAGGTCTGTCTAATAAGGTGTATGGGTAGTGTTTTTGTAAGCCCTAAGGACTATGGTTTTTTGTGTCAAACCAATGTTGAGTGGGCCATTTGTTCAATCCCTAAGTACAATGAGGTTTGAAGGTGTAATCCCATTGTTAGAGGACATTTTTTATATACCCTAAGTTTAGTGAGTTAAGGAGGGAATTTATTGATGTGAGGTAAACATGTTGAAGACCCTAAGAGTAGAAACCTTTAGAGCAATAGAGGACTATTAGAGGGAAACCTATGTTCAGTCTTCTTCTAGTAGCAGGAGGATTGATAAAAGGTAGATTGGTTAGCTAAAGATACAAGAAATTATGGAGTAGTAGAAGTACTTGTGGGTAGCAGTACAAGTGGAAAAGGACCTACCATGTGTTCAAGGTACGTGGAATGAAAGGGCTGGTGTGAGATCTCCTTCAACAAGTAAGTCAAGTGTATATTATTCACGGGTAGATTGGGTGTTATATGTTGTTGACATCAAGCCCTAGTTTTCATTAAATTGGGGCTAATTGTAAGGGTCATGATTCCTGGTAAGGGAGCCCTATGTTTGTTGTATTAAATTTGTAATATAACAAGTTTTGGGTTTGCAAAAAATTATCTTATGTACTACATTGATTCATTGTTGTATATTTTCCATTGCGCAAAGTGCTTGTGCTGTGGTATTTTAGTGTGTTTGTGATCATATTTTAGACATAGACCTGATTCTCAAGTGCCAAGGAAAAATCAACATGATATCAGAGCTACTTTGAAGGAAAACTAAATCAATGTGCACAATGAAGAAACTAAAGAGGGATCTATGAAATTGTCTAAAACTTGGAGTAAAAGGTTCAACTCGAGAACATGGAGATGTGGTCTTAACTGACTAGGTGATGAGATATGCCGAGAGTTATGGTGGATTGGTGGAGAACATGGTGAATAACAACTTGTTGTGTGGTAGGTTACAGATCATGGAATTTTGATGACTTATCAAGGATTGTTGGGACTACTCAATGGGTGCTTTGGAATGAATGATTTAGCTCCATGTGAAGGACGAGATGATGGAAAGCTATTATCTTCATCAGGTCGTGAAGTTTCACATTCGACATTGAAGCCATGTGCACGTGAGGTATTTGACCCAGGAGGATGAGATCACTTGATGATTTGAGTTTCTATGGTTTAGAGTAATTAAAACCAATGTTCTACCTCAACTTGGACTGAGCTTGGAAGGACACAAGTTCAATAGCAAAACTTTCCAGAAGAGAAAGTAGGGCGAGCTAGTGGAGTATGTGTTGACATAGAGGGAGTTTAGCTTCAGAGGGAGACTGCGAAGGATTGTCAGCTAACCTATGGAAATTTGAATCTTCAAGTTCTGACGAGATCGAGGCAGGGATAATACTAAGGATAATGTGTTTCATTCTACAGGGTTTGTTGTAATGTTGAGTGTTAAAAATAGCAACAAGAAATTTCAATTTAATTTGTCCTTGAATTAAATTGTGAATTAAATCGAAATTCTATTCTCATAGCAACTTGTAATAGTTAATTAAGTTAAATTGAGTTAATTGACTTAGGAAATTCGAGTTGGAAGTCTATCTAGAGTCATGTAGAGTGATCCCTAAATTTTAGGGGCCCAGATTGAGTTCTTTTGAGTTTTAATTAGATAACTAAGTCCATGTGAGTTATAGTCAGTTAAACTAGTTCTAACTATTAGAGGAACTAGTAGGATTCTAGTAGTTGGGAAATGCATCAGTGCATCCTTAGTACCACACCAGTTAACTAAAGATTCACTCATAAATAACTCATGCATGTCATTTCAGATGAAGACCCAGTTGAGATTAGAGTTTAGGGACAATGTACTATCCGTTGTATAATTTTTCGAGTTATACAGATGGTGCATGCAATCCGTTGAGGGCCTATGGATGGATTGCGCAATTATGGAGAGTGGATTTACAAAGTAAATATAGGCTAATTCTCTCAGGAATTGCGCAAGGAAGTAGGGGCTTGGAAGGTAGCAGAATTGGCTAAGAGGTAGCTTAAGAGGTACAAAGATAGATTGTACTTGTGTAGGAATTGATCAGGATGAACAAGAATTATATTTTCTTCTCAGATATTCTGGTTAATTAAATATAGATAGTTGGGGTTTTTAGCAGTTTCTTTCCCTAGAGAAATATTGTCATATGTGCAATTGATATTCTTCCTTTGCTTCTTATTGCTTTCATTGATCAATTTTGGTTTCTGATGAAGAGTAGAGTAGATTCATGCCTTGTGTTTTAGCATATCACATAAGTTGTTGAATCTACAATAAAAAATCTACATAGTACCAGAGATGAAGACAGTGTAGAAGAGGAGAATTTGAGTTTGGTGTGCAGGTGAAATCGAATTTGCAAGTTCATACTTCAGAGTCAACAATATGTCATTCTACAACCTGAGACTTGAGTATGCCTTGGAGGGCAACTCAAATTACATAGCTTGGAAGGATAGGATGGAGGTAGTGCTGGAAGACAATGGCCTCAAGGAATTCATAGATCATGACATTCCTAAGCCTCTAGCATCAGATGCTAAATATTTGGCTAAATGGAGAAAGTGTGTGGAAAATGTGAGAAGGATTATACTGGAATGAGTTCGATACAACATTGTCTCAAGTATCCACGGTAATGATACTCCATATGCAATGTGGAGGGTATTGACTAACCTATTTCAAAATAATATCGACCATAGGAAGTTGGCATTGAAGGAAAAACTTAGAAAAATCAAGATGGAGAAGGGCGACTTGTATTCTGAAGTACTTGACCAAGTTCACCCATTGTTGGGATGACTTGGAAGTGTCGGGATTACTGTTGCCAAAGATGATATGGTGAGCCTAGGTCTTCTAGGACATCCCAAGAGCCAGCACAGTTACCAAGACTATGTTAACGAGAGAGAGAAGCTACCAGATTGGGAGCAACTATGGTCAGATTTGGTATACGAAGAGATTCGACGGAACACCAGAGGCAGATCCTCATCAAAGGGTGATGATCAGGAGAATTGTGCCTTAGTGGGTAAGGAAAAGAAAGTGAAGGGGAATTCATCCCATTCCAAATCAGATTCTTATCAGGGCAGAAAGAAGAAGGACATGTCAAAAGTCAAGTGCTTTCACTATCATGAGCTAGGACATTTTGCCACAAAGTGTCCACTCAAGAAGGCTAGTAAGAAGTCCTTAGGAGGAGTGACAAGTGAGGCTCTTGCCTCAGAATTTGAACTGGACTTTACCCTCATATCTTGTATGGTATATTTGATGATGGGTAATGTATGGTACATGGAAAGTGGAGCTTCTTTCTACATGACCAGTAACAAAGAGCTCTTTAGTAAGTTGGAGGAGAAGGATATATAGATGCATATCAAAATGGGTGATTATGGGAGGTATAGCGCTACCGGTATCGTTACAATTACATTTCAGAGGGAGTCAGGTTTTCCCATCACTTTGCGAGATGTTATGTATGTTCCTGGTTTGAAGAAGAACTTGGTATTTGTTGCCATGTTGGAGGATAAAGGCTATGCTGTGATATTTAGTAAGGGAAAGGTGTTCCTTCGTCACATAGCCACAAGACAAGTGAAGAGGATAGGGGTTCGAGTGAAGAATCTCTACAAGTTGGAGGTAGAAGATTATGTTTCCTTGAGCATGAAAGCAAATAAGGTGCAGAGCCAAAACATCAATGAGTTGTGGTGCATGAGATTGGGTCACTTGCATCATGGCACTTTGAAAATCATGCAATAAATTTCTACCGGTCTTCCCAAGGGTACACTAGAGCAGGTTGACACATGCAAAGGGTGTACATTGGGAAAATACACCAAAGCTTCCTTTCATGAAAAAGATAGTTGAGCATAGGTGATTCTTGATCGAGCCCACTCAGATGTGTGTGGACCATTCTCGACAACATCCACCACCAAGCATAAGTATTATATTATATTTGTTGATGATTTTTCTCGTAAATGTTGGATCTTCTTCTTGCAGAAGAAAGATCATACTTTTGCAAAGTTTTGTGAATTTAAAGCATTGGTTGAGAAAGATACTGGCACAAAAGTTAAAGCTCCCAGGAGTGATAGCAGTGGAGAGTATGTATCGAATGAGTTAAAAAACTTCTATGCATCAGAAGGAATTCGATGGGAGTTGATAGCCCCTCATAACCCACGGTGGAATGGGGTGGCTGAAAGGAAAAATAGAAACATTGTAGGAGAGACATGGGCGATGTTGCATGATCAGAGATTACTACTACACTTGTGGGCCGAAGCATGTAACACAACCATTTATTTGCATAAGAGAATCCGTCATTGAATTCTTGCAATGAGTACACTGAAAGAGGAATTTTCAGGGAAGAAATCAGATGTGCAACACTTCAGGATTTTTGGTTCATCAGTATACTACCATGTAACCAAAGATGCATAGAAGAAGCTTGAGTCGACATTAGAGTTAGGGATATTTGTGGGGTACACTAATACACCTCACAACTATCAGGTGTACTTGTCGACCAACAGGATAATGGTGGTTTGCAGGGATGTAAAATTTGATGAAGATAAGGTCATGAGATGTTCCCTTGAGAGGTAGGTTAAGCTACATCCGGTTGAGGAGATTTTAGCTCCTAAGGAGGAAACTTAGGATGATGTGGAGCAACCACATGTAGAGGACCAGGGAGTGGAGACATCAACTCATGTAGAGTCTTCTAGAAATGGGAGAAAGCACACCAGAGAGGTTGACATGTTATTGCATGATGCTAGAGAGAATGTGGGAGCAACCACATCACAACACAGGAAAAGGAGGTCACTAGAGAGGTACACAAGCTACATCGCTCTAATGAGTAGATGTGTAGAGATTGAACCATCCTATTTTGAGGAAGCATTGTAACAACCAGTTTGGTTGATGCCGTGGTTGAGGAGTATGACTCCATTGCCTGGAACAATGTTTAGGATGTGGTCCCAAGACAGACAAGTCAGTGGTGAGTTCTTGATGGCTTTACAAGTTAAAGCAAGCAACAAATGGTAGTTTGGAGAAACACAAGGCCATGTTTGTGGCCCGATGTTTTTCTCAAGTGGAGGGGCTTGATTACGATGATGATTTTGATCTTGTTGCAAGGTACACATCAATCAGATCCATTCTTGCACTATCAATGTAGATGGGATGGAATACATATCAGATGGATGTAAAGACAACATTCCTCAACGACATGATTGCAGAAGAGGTGTATATTGAGTAGCCTTAAGGATTTGAGACCTTCAATGGAGAGTTTCATGTGTGCTGACTCAAGTGAGCGTTGTATGGACTAAAACAAGCACCTCATGCTTAGTACACCAGGATCGATAACTACTTCATTAGGTTGGGCTTCACTACAAGTGAAGCAGATGCGAACCTTTACCATATTGTGGTTGAAGGTAAATTGTTGATTATTTTTTTAGATGTCGATGATTTGATTCTGACAAGTGATGATAAGTTGATCAAGTCTTGCAAAGAGGATCTTGCAAGAGAGTTAGAAATGAAGGACTTGGGGTTCATGCACTACTTTCTAGGCATGGAAGTATGGCAAGATGATGAGAAACTTTTTGTGTCTCAGGGAAAGTATGCCAACGAGATACTCAAAAGGTTTCACATGGAGAGCAATAAACCCCTGGAGACTCCTCTAGGGAGTAACTTGAGGAAGGAGGATGTTACTTTCGGTGAAGTAGTGGAAGCTACTATTTACGGGAAGCTTTTGGATTCACTGATGTATTTTGTGAACACATGACCAGACTGTGTTATGTAGTTAACCAAATTAGTCAAGCAATGGTTAATCCGACCAAGCTGCATTGGAAAGCATCCAAACATGTTTTGAGATACCTCAGAGGCACTACTCAATATGGTTTATGGTACAAATGGACAGAGGGAGTGAAGCTTCAATGCTTCACCAATGTAGATTAGGAAGGGAGTCCATCCGACGGGAAGAGCACATAAGGTGGGATCTTCAGTATTGGGTCAGCAATTATTTCTTGGTACAACAAGAAACAAAGATCAGTTACACTCAGTTCAGCAGAAGCAAAGTACATGGATGCTAGTCAAGTAACTTGTGAGGTTATTTGGATAAGGATGATTCTAGTTGGTTTGTTTGGTCAGTGGATGGATCCAACTATGATTTAATGTGACAATTAGAGTTATATGCAACTCTCTGAAAATCCAGTTTTTCATGATCGGTCCAAGCATATTGATATCCTGTATGATCATCTTCGAGATTGTGTGTAGAGGAGAATTATGTTGTTGGAGTACATTCCCACAGAGGAGCAGGATGTAGATATTTTGACAAAGGCATGGTCAAGATGAAAATTCAAGTTTCACAGACGCAGGATTGGGGTAGCAGATAATCCCTTTATTGTTGAGAGGGAGTGTTAAATATAACAACAAGAAATTCCAATTTAATGTGTTCTTGAATTAAATTGAAATTCTATTATTGTAGAAACTTGTAATGGTTTTTTTTATTGTGGAAAAAGTCGTAATTTTATTCATGGTGACAAAATTACATTTTGTAGATGCTGAAAGCATATGCATATGGCCTGAACCTGTTTTCACAGATTGCCGGGAAAACAAAAAGTATAGTAAAAAATAAAAAATAAAGATGTAAAAATGATTGACTACAGTTCTTTTCTCCCCTTCTTCTTTTCCACCTTACGCCATCCTACAGTATTTGTAGTGGTCGTTAAAATGGAAAGCTGATTTTTGGTGGGAGTGTTTTTGTCAAATTCGGATCCTTCTAATCCATGAGTTTGCTTAATGCCCATTATTTCCATTCTTGTTGGTTGGGATGTTTTATGCTGTGATTGTTGCTGTGGTCTTCCTCCTTCTTCAAAGGGCTCTTCTGGTTCTTTTGATCCTCTATTTCTGCTAGGTGGATTGATGTTCCTGCATTTTATATTTCTTCCTCCAGGGGGGCTGTACATTGCCATCTTTTGTGTTGTCTCTGTTTCCTCTTGTTCCCTTTGTGGGTTTGCTTTGCTTTTGGACAGGCACTGTTATTTTTTCCTCCAAGGGGGTTGTACATTGCCATATTTTGTGTTGTCTCTGTTTCCTCTTGTTCCCTTTGTGGGTTTGCTTTGCTTTTGGACAGGCACTATGGAGGTGTCCTGTTTGTAAGCATCCCCAACATCGGAAAGCTATGTTTTCATAATCTAGTGGTTACATCCACTAAGTGTTATTGAAAATCAAATTGATACTATCTGGTAATCCCTCACTGAGGTCTACCTCAACACATATCCTGGCGAAAGTTAGAATCGCCCTTGAGATTTTGCCCTCATCTGTCTTGAGGTATTTACCCAAAACGTTCCCTATGGCGATTAATACTTTGTGATGCCAAAAATGTAACGGGAGGTTGTGTAGCCTGACCCACACTGGAATATTTGATACCACCATTGTGTTGGCATCGAATTTTGGAAACCATGGGGTCATAAACAATCCTGCATTACCCCAGAACCATGGCCCCTTATTGAGGATGTATTCTCTTTCTTGTTCTGTTCTAAATCTGACTATGAAAAAACCTTTGGGACATAAGTAGATCTCACAGTCTGGAGACAACGCCTCATATATCCATTTGTGTAGAACATCAGATTTTTGCTAGAAGCCATTGAATCTAGATATAATTGAATTGGAATAAAGATTTGTAAATAGGTTTTTTTACCTCAGGTATGGCGATGGTGAGTGAAGGATTTTGAGACGTTTGTTCTACTATGTAGGGCCTTGGAAGCTCCACTGGTGCTGCAGTTTTGACATGCATTTGATCCTTTCCTTTAACTACTTCCTTGAAGGAGCTCGTGCTTTTGGAACTGGTTCCAGCACTTCCGCCCCTCAATCGCAGGTTAATTATAATGGTCGTATCTACGTTGATGCCATAGTCCTTCAGTGTAATATTTTCCTGAAGGCTGTGACCTGAACGGATCAGGTTTTGCCGATGTTCTGGGATACCTAATTGGTTCTTGATCTTATTTTTTAGCTCTTGGATCTTCCTTCCTTCCCTGATCCTCCAGCAAACAGTCTTGCCCTCCAGTGCTTTAATAAAAATTTGTGTCAGATCCTATTTTCTAGGTCGCACCAATCTGCTTGCCTACTAGGCCTTTTAGGCAGTTGGATTCCATTTTTGTTAGATCTGTTGTGTGATCTGAGAGGGTCGGCAAAAGTGTTTGGGGTTTCCAATCTCTCGACAACTCTACCCTTGTTTGTCCTTCCTCTGTGATTTGGGGTTGTGATCCAGGGCAGAGGGATGACTTGGAGTGTGCACGCCTCCAGATATAGGCTTGGGATGGGTTGTTCAATTTATCGTATGCCGGATATGTCAGATCAAAAGCGGATCTAAAGATAAATCTCCCTTCCATAGTAGATAGGATCAACCTGGATCCATGCAAAAGCCATGCAGAGGTAGGTTTTCGTGCTCAGGTTTTGTATCAGCAATCAGCCACTCGCAGGGGAGGGTGGTCATCTTAGACGTGGTAGATCTGAGTTCTTAACTTATCAAGTAGCTCAAGTTGCCGGCTTGAAGATCCCCACAACCTCTTTTCGCCTCATGGTGCTAAGCTTTGCGCTCTTCCTTCCTTTTGCAACGCTTCCTTCTCAGTGAATCAGAAACGTCTACAAATCATTGAAGGACTCGAGAGATGGGTCCCTCTATGATGAGCATGGATGCATCTTTGTTGGTTGAGCTGTTTCTACTCAATGATTCCCGTCCCATATAGTCCAGATGCAGAACGAGTGCAGATGCATGAGGGTTCATGGCTCTTCCGGGTGATTTCCTGGAGGGAGCTACTTTCCTTGAGTGATTCAAAAATTTGTTGTTTTAATTTATATATCACTTGTAATAGTTAATTAAGTTAAATTGACTTAGGAAATTTGAGTTGGAAGTCTATCTAGATTCATGTAGAGTGATCCCTAAATTTTGGGGGCCCAAGTTGAGTTCTTTTGATTTGTAATTAGGTAGCTTACAGTTGAGACTAGACTTCAGGGACAATGTACTATCAATTGTACAATTTTTTGAGTTGTACAGATGGTGCATGCAATCAATTGAGGGCCTGTGGATGGATTGCGTAGTTATGGAGAGTGGATTTCCCAATTAAATATGGGCTAATTCTCTCAGGAATTGCGCAAGTAAGTAGGGGCTTGGAAGGCAGAAAAATTGGCTAAGTGTTGGCTTGAGCTAGCTTGTGATGTAGAGAGATAGATTGTACTTGTGCAGGAATTGTTCAATACGAACACAAATTGTATTTTATTCTTAGACCTTTTGGTTAATGCAATATAGATAGTTGGGGTTTTTAGTAGTTTCTTTCCCCAGAGAAACATTGTGTGATGTGCGATTGGTATTATTCCTTTTCTGCTTATTGTTTTCATCGATCAATTTTGGTTTCTACTGAGAGTAGAGTATATGCTTGTCTTGTGTTTAAGCATATCACATAAGCTGTTGAATCTCCAGTAAAAATATACAATGAATGATAGAGATTGGGCTAGTGTTTCTAATGAGTTACTTCCGAGGTGGAAGTACCTCCCTCGCTAAGAGGGAGTGTTGAGATGTGTAGCTTGGGAGGTACTCCCACAACCCCTAGTGTGCTAGGTTTGTGAGGAGTTGACCCATAGAAATGTGGTTTTGTGGGCAATGTACCCAAGCAATGGGCTTTGTACCCAAATTTATGGGTGAAATACCAAAGATAAAAATATTGTTTATTCATTGGAAGCATGAGAGGCGCCCTTGAAATGCTAAGGGGCACCTAGAGCTTTAATGGTGAAGGAAAAGGCAAAATGAAAGAAATGGTCTCTTATGATTAGTGGGGTTTTTGTGTGTAGGCTCAAATTGGCTTAGCCTAAAAGACACAACCCATGGTGGAGAATGACAACACCTAAGACACTATAAGTAGAGGTGAATGTGAGATCATTTAAACACATCAGAAGTGCAATTCATCTTAAGAAGACATCTTCCTAAGGAAGTTGTAGACCTCAAGGGGGTCGGGTTGGAGAAAGAGGATGTGTTTTCTTGTGATACTTTGATCTGACCTAGGATGTGGAGGGATGGATATGTTTGCTAGG
>APFE030461808.1:2183-12224 GCA_000404065.3 Pinus taeda | reverse complement strand
CGAGTTTTGCAAGAGTATTGGAGAGGGTCAAGCCCTAATTTCTAAGCAAAGAAGGGTTTGTTACAGGGTTGGAATTAGGGTAGATTTACCTTAGATCCAATTGCAAAGGACTTCGTTGGCTTGGAAATGGCCTAAATCAGAGGTGGTCGTAGACATAAAAAAAACCAAACCTGAGGTGGCCACAAGATCTTGATTCAGGGCTAAGAAGTTCAACAAGTGTCCACAGGACCGAGTTCCCTATGGCTAAGTAAGACAACAATAAGGGAGGTATCTAGGCCAAGTTTTGTGAAGAGAATTGCAAGGTGATTATAATGTGTGATGGTATGTCCAATAAGGTGTTTGGGATACATGTTTATAATCCCTAAGGATTGTGGTTTGGTGTTTCAAATCAGTGTTGGGCGGGCTATTTATTGAAGTCCTAAGTACAATGAGGTTTGAAGGTGCAATCCCATTGTTAGAGGGAAAATTGGATGTACCCTAAGTTCAGTGAGTTAAGGAGGGAATTCATTGATGTGAGGGTAGCATGTTGAAGACCTTAAAAGCATAAAAATTTGGAGCATCATAGGACTATTAGAGAGTAAGCAATGTTTAGTCTTCTTGGAGCAGGAGGAGGATTGATAGAACGTATATTTGGCAGCTAAAGATATAAACAATTTTGGAGCAACAAAAGTACTTGTGAGCAACAATACATGTGGCAAAGGACTTGCCAGGTGTTCAAGGTACACGGACAATATCTTTCAACAAGTAAGTCAAGTGTGTCTTGATCAAGAGTAGATTGAGTGCCATACGTTGTTGACATCAAGCCCTACTTTTCCTTGTATCAGGGCTAATTATAAGGGCCATGATCCCTGGTACAAGACCTATATTTGTTGTATTAAAGTTGTAATATAACAAGTTTTGGGTTTGCAAAATTTATCTTGCTTTTGGGTTTGCAAAATTTATCTTGCTTTTAAGTTTGCAAAATTTATTTTGTGACATTTTAATGTGTTTGTGACCATGTTTTAGACATAGACCTGATTCTAAAATAAAAAAAATTCAACACAATATACTTATCTTTTAAAATTTCTAATTCTATACTTATATTTTTATTTTTTATTTCATTAAGCCATATTTACATTCCAATATCCTCTTTATAATATACATTTTAGAATTCAAGAATTATTATTAACTTATAAATATTAACAATAATGATAATCAATATTTATTTACAATTTTCCTAACACATATAATATTACAATAAAATAAACATTTTCCCTTTATAAGATACCTTTCTACATAGCTTCTTCATTTAAATGTTATAATGGGAAATACTTTATTTCTTATATATTGCATTTTAATCCTAATCATGTAAGAGCATCTACTTATATGTGGACAAGTAAATCCTTAATGAAAGAATATATCTATAGAGAAATTTGAATGTTAAAGGAATAATAAAAACGCTTAATTAACCAACCAAACCATATATAAATATTCATAAAGTCAAATCATATATAAATACTCATAAAGTATTTATTGATATATATTATTTTTTAATGGTTAATATATGATGCTTCTTACCATTTTCCTCTAAGTAATTATGTATTAAGGGAATCTAAAGGGCCTTTGAGGTGCTTACACATATTAAAGTATTCTTAATAAAGATGCAACATAAGATCTACCTTAATGTCATAGCATCTATATGTTGCCATGATTAGATATATAGAAAGGTTAGGAAAATAATATTAATGAAACTTCCTTTCCATGAAAAAATATTGGTACGATAAAACTTTTACATGGGTTATGATGAATAGCTAGAAATCTACTTTGCTAATGCATATAATATTATAGTTGATACATATAGCTTTGCTTTTGTTTCGTTGAAAAGTTTGATGTACATTAAAACGTTGGAATTCTAATTGGTGGAATTCAAAGTTCAATTAGATGCGGTTTTTGTTCTTAAACTATTTTCTTCTTTTCACTGTGATGAGTAATCTATTTGGATTAAGCTCAAAATAAGCTAAATGTTCAAATTTAATATGGTGGAGAATTATGAGCATTATTTAATTTAGCTATTTTTGGTTAAGTAGTTATGAGTGGGGTATTTATTCCTTTGACACTGTGCGAGGCTTGCCCATTATATTAATCATTGATGCTTATGATAGTGTGTATCTATAAGCACCAGCACAAACACTAACATATCATATGATTGGGAAGGACTTAACTTTGTTAGAATGTGTGGGGGTGGGGAAGCGGATGTGGTTATTTATGACAACAAGAAGAATAATGAGGTGGAGGCTTTGGCAATATTCCAAAGGCATACTCCTCCTAAAAGAATAAGGTGTGACAAAAGCAATAATTGTAGTAGTTTCCTTTGTTATCATTAGATATTCATTATATTATACCAATCCCATTATATTATACCAATCTCGCTTTCAAAATTTTAAGTTATCTCACCTCAACTAAGATTATTGGTTTATATCATCATTTTTTTTAATTTCTTCCTATCAAGTTTTGAGAATGTTAAATAATGAGGCTGCTTCTCAAACAAATCTATGTTCAAAGTTAAATAAAGGGAATATGACAATAAATGTGGGGTGGTTACCTATAATGTTCCCCTATATTACCTACAATTCATTTCTTCTTAGAGTACTCAAAGGAAGTCAAATGTTTAGTTATAAATCCCCAATAACATATGTAGTGACTTCTTCTACTACACTCATTAGATCCTCTAATTACAATATCTTGTGAGCTAATGAAGGATTTGATGGATGGACAACATTCCATGTCGTTTTGGGAAGGGTCCATTGTTGTATTTTCCATCTCTATGTCTAGATATTGGAATGTTGGTGTTGAAATTGTCATTATGGGTGCCATCCATAGCCCTAACCTATATAGGCATTAGCATAACTCCTTGGTGGTTTTGGATTTCCCTTTCTTGTGGCTCCTTGGCATTCTCTTGGTTTGTCTCTATTACATTTTCTCATTTGTTTCTATTGATATTCATGGGAAAGTCTTATAATTATAATGGGATATTTCCATTACAAAAATAGGTGTTGTGTCATATGTGACTTAAAGAAAATATAGGGCGACTACAAAGGTATGCGAAGGATCTCAAGGAAGTCCATTGTAACATCACCACTAAAATTCAGGTGGTCTAGGATGTATGAAAAATGGGAATGGAAACATTAGGTTGAAAATACGATTAGATATTATCATGCCATGGAGACTTCTCCTCAATTGTTGGGCTATTAGGTCAAAATACATTAGGTTGAAAATAAGATTAGATAGTATCATGCCATGGAAACTTCTTCTCAATTGTTGGGCTATTTTGACCTAATGGGCTTGTATAATGGAATACATATCTTTCTCATAAATTGGGTATTTATGGAAATAATTTGATATTGTCTCACCATGGTAGGCCACCAGATGATTGTACTGAGTGAGAACTATTCCCAAAGCATGGTATGGAGCATTTGTCTCAATCTCAAAAGGTTGTTGTAGATGGGGTAAGGAGAGCACTGGGGATGAGCATAGGTGGTGTTTTAGATCATCAAAAGCTTTATGTTGCCACTTTCCCCTCATGAATTTTGGTTTTCCACCACCCTTGGTCACTTCGCTAAGGCCTCATGCAATATGGGAGAATTCCAACATGAACCTAGGGTAGAAGTTGGAAAGGCCTAGGAAACTCCAAAGCTCATTTAGTGTGGTTAAGGCTTGATAGTCACAAATGACTTGAATCTTGGCTGGATCCACATGCAAACCATGTTCATAAAATAATGTAGCCTATATAATGGTCGTTGTTCATGTCAAAGGAGTATTTTTCCAAGTTAGCATATAACTTATGTTTCCACAATGTGCAAAGGACTTGTTGATATGTTGCATGTGTTCTTCCAAGATCTTGTAGAAGATGAGGATATCATTCAGATATAACACCACAAAACAATTGGTGAAAGGCTCCAAGATATCATCCATCAACCTCATGAAATTTTCTAGGGCATTTTTCAAATCAAAGGGCATGCCTAGCCATTCAAAAAGACCTCTTAGCCCCAAGGGTTAGCTCAATCGGTCAAGTCAGGGCCTCACCAAATGGGAGGTCACAGGATCAATTCCTGAAAGCTCTTGGTGTTAGGTCTTGCAGTAGGCCGAGGGGCGTCAACCCATAGTTTTCTAGTGGACGTAGCGCCACCTGTTGACAGAAGGTGTCCATGAACCACATGCAAAAAAAAAAAGACCTCTTGGACTTAAAAGAAGTCTTTCATAAATAAGTTTGTTCTATTGGGACAAGTATCTAGAATTCAAATGAATATTACTAATGTACTTGGCCCCCTTGAGCTGGTCAATAAGGTCATCAATTTAGGGAATTGGGTATTGGTTCTTGATTATGATTTTGTTGAGGGCCTTATAGTTAATACATATTCGCCAGGTCCTATCTTTCTTTTGTACGAGCACAATTAGGCTTTTGCAGGGTGATGAGCTCAATTAGATGTGCCTTTTTTGGAGCATCTCTTTACTAGCACTTGATTTCCTCATGTTCCAAAAGTGTTGGGCATCGAGTTCTCCACAACAGGTTTTGGGTGCAAAACCCAAGTTTTGGGTCAAAGGTTTTGTAAGACTCCGCGAATTGCAGGCGCGGAGCATGAAGTAGAGGTTAAGTCATAGGGCTATCCACCCTAAAGTAATGTAATGTAATGTAAAGTCATGTCGGCCTACCCATGGTCTGCAGACCATGGGATTGTATAAATAGAGAAAGGCTCTAAGTTGTAAAGAGAGTAGCGAAGGAATGGTTCAAGCTTAGAGTAGAATTCTAAGTGTCTTGGGTTCTAGTAGTAGGAAGAGGCTCTGCAGTTGAGTACGCATAGGCCTAGTAGAGTCCGCAGTTGAGTGCGGGAACCCCTGTAGCTGAATGTGCAGGGCGGAGTTGAGTTTGTAATCGGGACATAAAGCTAATAAAGAGAAGTTTATCCTAATTCTGTGCATCTAGTCTTGAATTGTTATTCTATTATTATGCATTACTTTTACGCTGTTTATTTACTGTGCGCCATTGAGTAAATTCTTGTATGGTTCATAATACTTATATGTGAAAATAATCTAAGTAATCAAATAACAATGCATAATTAGGAAAGACTTGGGTAAATAACAAGGATTGCGTTGTGAATGGGACTGCGCGAAGACAACATCCCAGGCCGCGAGGTGCCCACTGTTGCGCGTAGCACAGTGAGTGTGAAGGTTGGACCGCATACCAATCCCAACACATCAGACATCGCCAGGGTGCGGAAACTTGGTTCTAGAACCCTCCCATACTACTTTGGATGAGATCTCAGTCCACGCTCCGCAAACTGTTGCCGAAAGGGCCAGTAGTACCGGGATTTGCTTGGCTAAATCACCTCTGAACCTGGGTCAGGCCCCACTAAGTGAACAAATGGTTCTGTTGACAAGATCAGGATCTACATAGAGGATGTTTGATGTCATTCCACTAGAATCCTACAGAGAAAGAAATTGAAGAGTGGTTGGACAAGAAGATTCACGAGTTCGCGGCACAGGAAAATAGAAATCCGCGAGTATCTAAGGAACAATGGTTGGATCGCTACTTGTACACTAAAATCCACGAAATTTTCTTTGCATCTTTTTCGTCTAAGTTGTATGAGTGGATCGTAAAGTTAGCAGACATCCAAGGAAGGTGTAGGCTCGACAAACCAATAGTGTGGACTCCAGAACTAGTGCGCAGACTAGAAGCCTCAGAAAATAATATGGCGTGAGTTGTGGAACACTGGCTCAGCTAAATAATAGGAGGATTTATCATTGAGTTCGTGGAAGACATGACTATCAGCTGCAGTGAGGCCAATCGATGTTTTCTCAAGGGACCGCGAGGTAAGTATATTAAATCTTTGAACACTTGGATTAAGATGCTATTGTGTGAAAAGTGGGTTATGAGAATAAATTAATGTTTGGGACTACGCGAAGTGGAAAGATCTACAGAAGCATAAGTAGTGAAGAATTAGAAAACAATCCCTTAATTTCACCCCCGTGGAAGAGTGAGGACGAGCTCGCGAAGGTTTCTCCGAGAAGCACAATCAGTTTGATAAGGCAACTAATTCTGCGTTTACCACCTCCACCCACACCGCCACCCACTTCACCCCCCTCGCCTCCATCTCCACCCATTCCACCTTCACCACCTCCATAGTTCAATATGGCAAGCGCGATCAAACTACCATTATTCAGAGGACTAGGGAATGAAGATCCAGACCAATTCTGGTTCATGGTAAGAGCAATATGGGAAGAACAGGTCGTTGTGATACTATTAAAAAGGCTATGCTGGTGAGTGCGCTACAGGATCATGCATTAATGTGGTATATCAAGCATTCTAATGACCACACGAACGCAGGAATTATATAGATCCAGACTGCGTTGAACGGGGAATTTAGCAGGCCAAAATCATAGACACAATCAATCATCAGGTTTAAGGATATCACGTTGATCCTGGGTGAGACCCCCTAGGATCTGCACCAAAGGCTAAAGAGTACGATCTGCGAAGCCAATATGACGTTAACAAATGCACAACATTGCACATGTTTTGTGGCCTGACTTATGCCACACTTAAGGATGACATTATCACAACAAAAACTTTCCATCCAGGCCGAAGCATTGGATATGGCAACGAGATTGCAAGGGACCCCTATACAAGACCTTGGGTTGGGAGTCCAACAAATCCACGTGCAACTACAGAATCTATGTCTGGAGATGCAAAGTTTGAAACAGGACAAGACAACTTGGTTGGAGGTGTGCGAGGAAGTATGGTGCATAAAATGCAAAGGCCAAGGGCACGACAAGGAACACTGTCTAGTGTTCACGAACTATTTGGCAAGGGAAGGGCCAATGCCATTAAGACAGGAGGCACAGGCGGGGTCGAGCGCTGCGTCTGCACTATGGTGCACGATCTACCAAATAGGAGCAAAACATACCACAGATAATTTTCATCTATTGCAGAAGTATACACAGGCGTCCCAGCAATTGTTTTGTAATTTTTTCGGGTCGGTAGGCCATGACGAACGCACTTGTCGAAGCTATGATGGATCAGACTCCTACCTATAGGGTAGAGACCGAAACGCAAGCCCTTGGCCCAAATGTAGGGATGGCGGGCATTGGGTTTTAGGGGCACAGTCGGGGTCAAGGTGGAATGGGACCAGGAAGGGGTTGGGGCCAGATAATTTGTTACAATTGCGAAGGGCCAGGGCATTATGTCTGCAATTGTACGAATCCAAATAGGATATCATGTTGGTACTGTAATCAGCTTGATCATGAGGCAGAAGATTTCCCTTCGCTGATACCAAAGATGTGCGAAAAGGGGTACTCTAGCCCCCTCCGACCCAGACTTTACAAATGATGAGGTCTGAACCGCGCGAAGAAGACCCAAATGTAAACATGACACTCAGGAGCGGTATGGCCAGAGGAGATGATAAAGGGAAGCAGCCAGAAGACAGCGCATGGGTTTGCAAGGCTCCTACAAAGGAACTCAGGTTTGATTTAGAACGCGTGAAGGAGACATTCATGGAAGCTAAGAAGAGATTCACGGAGGCCTCCACTTCAGGTAGTAAGGATCAACTAGAACCAGGGATGGATCCTTCAATGCCCACTACCTTTCTGGAGACATGCATGAAACTGCTACATGGAAACAAGGTAGTCAAAGGGCTAAAGGAACTTATTACTAGGTGCGCGGGGTCAGAAGAATTGCGCGTGGTTTGAAAACTTGGAAAGAATGCATTGCGCACAGGAAGGGAGATGAGGTTGACTGTGCAAATAAGCGAGTACGAAATGGATAAGGTAATCCTGGATCTAGGTTGGGATGCAAATGTACTACCAAAGCAAACATGGGAATGCATGGGCAAACCTGTGTTACAATGGTCCCCTATTTAGTTACGAATGACGAACCAACAAAAGATTTTTCCCATGGGAAGATTGTAAGGGTTGACAGTCGATATTGAAGGCATGAGCATGCAGGTGGATTTCGAAGTGAGAGATTGTTGATGAAAACAATACCTATCCTGTGCTACTAGGAATAGAATGGGCTATAGATATGAAACGAAGTCATAAATATGAAGAAGCGCAAAATGACCTTTGAGAAAAAGTCACTACGCGTAGTAGTACCACCAGACTCAGTCGAGGGAGCGCGATACATTGAACTGGTGCATGATGACAATAGTGATGACAATCTCGACTGTATCTATAACATAACTACACAAGGTGAGGATTAGGTGAATCTGACTGTAGATGGAAGGATTTTGTGGGAGCGTGAAAGCTCCTGCACTTCGGATTCAGGCAAAGAGATAGAGAGATGGCAGAATTGGTTGCACAAAGTAACAACACTGAATTGGAACATGATGATTAGATCATTGCATTGTGTAACAACAAAGGCAAGGGAGCTGCCGACATATGATGGATTGTCAGTGGTGGATGAATTTCTTAGCAAATTTGAAAGTGCAATACTAGAATAGCAGTGGTTCAATGCGCTGAAGTGGGCACTGCGCACAACACTTGCATGATGGTGGGTTACGCATCAAGGAACTTCTGAAGACTGGTGTGGATGCAAAAGGATGATGCACCTACGTTTTGGAAAATCCCAACTTCGAACGAAAGCCAATCAGCTGGGGTGGATCAGCTTACGTGCCCACCTTTCCCGACGGGTACAGACATATGCTATATACTCCGCACAAGTGCACCCCACCCCCAGCTTAGGGAATCAGAACAAACCATAGTAGCAGGAAGGGTGATGCACGTTACCAATTCTCCACGACGAGGCATTCCATAGGGTGTGTGGAGTACTGAGCAAAGTTCACCATACGAGACAAACTGATTGGGACTTGCGCGTGCCTGTGGTTCAATGGGCATATAGGACCATGTGCAAAAACCTGAGCACGAAGATGATTTCAAAGGTGCGAAACAGAGTAGGACCCAAGATTTTTAAAGGGAATACCAAAAGGAATGCACACGTAATAGCTCCCGTAGTTATGGCAGCGCGCGAAGATCAAGACGAAGGAATCACACAGCTATGCGAGGATGAGCGTATAGGGATTCAGGAAGCCATTCAATGAGGGAACCTTAGACTTCACAAACTCAAAGAAGATTGGGTACAATTAAGGAAGAAAAGCAAGTTGAAGGATGTTGAAACAAAAAGACTGGAAAACGAGGTCACACAAGCATGTCTCGTCGATAAACCACGGATGACAAGGCAAGATACAGATGGTCATACCATTGCACTGGAAGATTGTTGCCAAGAATTTATGATTCTATTACCATGGCTGAGATTGCACCTTACCAAACGTAGTAATAAGGGAAGCACACCACATAAGATAAAACACGCGGTGCTGGGTGTCGCGAGGGAAATTGAGGAGTGTCCATGGACTATACTGGAAGGCGAATTGAAGTCTCACATAGATGGTGTGACCACCTAACTACCCGTAGGGAGCACAGCCTCAGTGCTCCAAATAGTTGAAAGAGAGCACGAGAATCTAAAAGAGTTTGTTTGGTGTGCGGTGAAGGAGGTGCATGCAAAATTAGCATGGTAAAAGGTTCACGCCCATGCATGGGGGGCTAAGCTTCCATGCGGGTCAACTGGGAAGTAACCATTGACATCATTGTTCATGACGAGATGTCCAATTTAAGGCAAAAGGAAGCAGGTGGCAGGAAATTAAGATAGGAATTAAGAGCTAGATTTGGGATGATCTGCCTCCAAGAATGCATTAATGACTCAGAAGTGGGGGGAATGATCAAATTCAAATTAAAAAGATGCTATAAAACCCCCAAGACTAGCCACAAGACAACACTTGTTCGTTTGAGATTTGAGCTATTACGAAGAGCATAGAGTGTTGAGCGCCAAGCGGTATTTGAGCCCCCAAGTTCACGAATAACCACAAACATTTCGAAGAAGATGAAAGCTACTAGCAGAGGTGTTGGAGAGGTAAATCCCCTCTATGGATAGAGGCGATCCCTACTAGCCCAGAACGGGTCTAGCAACAATCAAACAATGCTATCACGCAAGTTCCTAATTGCAAATAAAGAGTAGGTGAT
>APFE030461798.1:0-17166 GCA_000404065.3 Pinus taeda | reverse complement strand
TAAGTAAGCTTTTTGTATTAAGAAAACAAAACATATTGTACAAAAGGACTGCCCGGGCAGACCTAAGCCCGAAGCTCTGCTAAGAACACAACAACTTGACCAAAGGACCTCCTACAGAACCCCAAAGAAAAAGGGCAGCCGGAAAGGATAGACTATCCACCTCGGCCTTGAGGAGTAGACAAGAAGAGAACAGTGCTTGACAAGAGGCAACCAAACGAATAAAGAGACAAGAGCCCAGCTAAGGATTCTACCCAACTTCGGTGGAATCCTCAATTCGACCCTTTTTTCCTTTCTTTTTACCAACTTTGACCCATCCAAGATGATCCGGCTGTGATGGTAAGACTTGCAAACTGAGCTGGGCAGACGGAGAGATCTCCTTGTCTGAATCCAATGGAGAGGTCTCATGAGATCTTTTCTGCGAGAGAGGTGGGGCAGTGGACTCCTCAGGACCTGATGGGGTCGGGTCCTGTGCAAGCGAAGCGTCCATCCCGTCCTCATCCACTTCCTCTTCATCTGAGCTGGAATCAAAATCATCCATGGGGGCGGGTCACAAGGTTTCCAGCTTTTGGATTTCGGCTTAGGAGCGGCCTTCTTCTTTTGGGCAGGGATCGCTGGACACGATCTATGAAGGTGCCCTGTGAGATGGCAATTTCTGCAGCGGAACGCTGTGTTCTCGTAATCCAGGGTCTAAGTCCAGTAGAGGTCTCCAACTTTTAGAATGATCTGATCTGGAAGTCCTTTACTCATGTCTATTTCTGCGCAGATTCTGGCGAAGGTGTATATGCCCTTTTCCCCTCTAGAAGTGTCTATGGTTAGAAAGCGGCCTAGAGAATTACTGATTCCTTCAAACACAACAAAGTGCCATAAATGAGTCAGGAGGTTAGGGAGTCTGACCCAGATGGGGAGTTTGGTAATGATTGTTGTGGAGGGATCAAAATCTGGGAACCAAGGGGTTAAGAATAGACCCACTGAGTCCCAAAATCAAGGACCTTCAGTTAATGCTTTTTGGTAATCCTCACTGTCAACAAAAACTACAATGAAGAAACCTTTTGAGCAGAGAAGAACTTTGCAATTATTGGTCCAGTTCGAGTGAATCCATTTGTAGAGATTTGCTGTGGGTGGCCATAGCCCATTGAACCTGCAAATAATGTCATATTCTACAAACATTTGGAATTTCCTGTCCATTGTAGGATGCATTATTTCAATGGAGGGGGTTTCCTCCAGCTTGTCCACCAAAAAGGGTTTTGGAGCCTGGGCTGGTGGAGCGGAGCTCTTGGGTTTCTCAGCATGGACAACATCTTTGTAAGAAAACGCTGCCACTGAAGATGACTGTCCAACAGCTCCCCCTCTCAAACGAAGTGAAAGAATGATGGAGACATTTCTTTGAATGTCATAAAATGAAAGGGGCAGGAGATCCTCTAGTTGTTTGCCTTTGAAGAGGAGCCTTTGATAAGCAAAGGGAATCCCCATCCTAAATTCTAGTATTTGCTTGAGGTTCTGCACTAGATCTGAAGAGCTCTCCCACTGAAGCAGAGTTTTGCCCGAGAGGAGCACAATTAGGATCTGGAAAGTTGCAGAGTGCTCCGGTTTCTGCTTTCCTCTGCAAATCTGAGATGAGAGGATTCTGGTGCATGCATAGCTTGCTAGGGGCTCAACCTGTCCATGTTTCGTAGGTCCCTGCGAAGGGCAGCACGCAGTCTTAATCACTGGGAATGGCTTGAAAGGGGACGGGGCCTCTCTGAAGTGTACTACACCATTTTCTGCTGGGCTGAGCAGAGGCTGGACGACTGCTGGACGCTACATCTCACTACGGTTTCTCAGAGCCTTTCTAGAGAATCCATTCTGTGCATTGTTTATGATCTATCCCTTCTAAGAGACCAAATCTCGGCAAGACATTCCTTCAAACACTTGCCACGCATCCTCCCTGTTTTGGCATTTTGGATTCAATTTGAAAACAAGGATCCCTCGAAGCGTATTTGTTTCCAATCTGCAGAACCTTAAGTAACGCAAGCACATAGACTCAAGCAATGGGAGCCCTTACTTCATTGCTGTCCAAAAACTGTATCCATTTGAGCCGTAGAAAATGGCCCTGCGGGGTTTTTGGGAGACCCCTTCGCACGTGTAGCAGATCTGGAGAAAAGCGCTTATTCTAAAGACTGCCCAGCCGCCTGAAGAAAACCTCTCATCAAACGAGCTGCGCCGCTCCCGAATGTTGCGCAGTCCTGCAGTATGACCAGAACTCGCCATTTTCCTCCCAACAAATATGCAGTTATCGACATTGAGCTCCTCTAGAATTGTTAGGAGACCGTCAGCATAGGCAAACAAAGAGCTGTGTCGTTGGAAATCGAAGTTATCCGGATTTATGCTTCCTGCACGCAACAAATCATACAACACAATGCGGAAATCCCTGACAAAATATGGCAAAAGGCGTTGCCATACACACTGGTCTGTGCCGAAACCATGAGAGAGAACCAGAACGCGCCTCCCGACTCCCTCCACTCTCACATTTAGGGCTTCAAGTAGTCCAGAGCCAACACCCATCTTTCGCAGCTCACACTATACCCATTCCTATTTTTATTTATTAATTAAAATCGTTATAATATTATATATATTTTAATATTTATTTTTTATGATTTAAAATCATCATAATTTTTTTATATATTTTTAAAATTAAAATAAATAAATTATTAATTTATGTAAAATTATTAATTTATGAAAGAAACATCCATGTCCTAAATTAGACTGCACGCGTTAAAAGATGCTCCAGCGCTGTGATCCTTAAGATTTGGTTAAAATATGTTTCTACTCTGTTGTACTGTGATGAAATAATAGAAATAAAAACTAAATTATACTACTCTGCTGTACTTTGAAGAATACAAAAAAACAAACCAACAAACTAAAAAATGGTCTGTCCAAAGAGTGGGTTGAGATAAAGATTATCCCGAATTAGAAAACAACAAAGTAAGATTAAAGGATGTATTTCGATAGTGGGATAAAGCATAGCTGGCATTTAAAAAATGTATTGTAATATTAGCAACCGTTGTAAAAGATTTAAATGAGGTGTACACACGCGACAAGGCAATGGCATGACATGTTCCTCTCACATTGACGATTTAATTTAATACCTCCAAGTTCAAATGGATGAAGAGTCTGACCACTGTAGTCATTTAACTATAACATTGCTGGCCACACTTTTCAGAGGAGCGCTGACATCCCCACCTCCTCCCCATGTCAAGCGATTCTTTAAAAAGAAATCTCTGCCTTGCACTCTCATCGTCTCTCCGGCGGCTGTCGATTCTTTAAGGGCCTCTGCAATTAAGATGAAACTCAAATCATACTTGGCTTTCTGCTCATATAAATACCATCTTCTGTCGGGTTCTAGTGCAAGTGTTTCGGTTCCTATCTACCTACATGTTTTGTGCGATAATATCTTCTTTATTGCACATTTTGCCTCGATCTCATCCTGTTTTCATATATCCATGATGTCTAACTGTAAGAAAGTAACCCTTCTCGCTTTGCTTTTTACTTCGTTTCATATCTTTTCTCTAAAACCTGCTTACTCTATCCCTACAATTTCTCAACGCCATCTGATGAACGACACCCATGTAGCCAAGGATATGCCGGTGATGTCGAATAGCAGATCGTCTCGAAAACTCAAGAGTCTAGCCAGAGTTATAGTAGTATCCAAGGAGGGAGGGAATGGCCATTTTACAACAGTCTAGGATGCCATCAATGCGGTTCCAGCGAATAACATGCACTTGACCATAATTCAGGTCAAACCCGGCATTTATAAGTGAGGAACTAATGAACCCGATTAGTTTCATGAGAGCATATGACTTTTACGATATAATTTTGTCAGCAAAATGACACTTTATGCATAGTTTTGATTGGAGAATATAGTTATCCATTAAATTAGGAACTTGTGTTGTGGCCTTCATGTGATCAGGGAGAAGGTGACGATTCCTGCAGACAAGCCCTTTATAGTTCTGAGTGGCTCGGGTGCCAACAATACCGTCATCACTTGGAATGATAGTGCTAAATCTAGTGGAGGGACATTTTACAGCGCAACTGTGTCAGTGTTTGCTTCAGATTTCATGGCCAGATATATCACAATCGAGGTATTTCGCTATTAAATCCTAGTATAATACATAATGTCCTAGTAAAACTGGACATCATTTATAAGTACATATTTTTGGTGCAGAACTCTTATGGTCCGGGCGATCAAGCTGTGGCTCTGAGGATATTGGGAGATCGTTGTGCTTGTTGTGCTTTTTACGGATGCAGATTTCTGGGGTATCAAGACACTGTGCTGGACGAGAGCGGGAGGCATTACTTTAGAAGCTGTTTCATCGAAGGTGTTGCCGACTTCATATGCGTTGATGGACAATCTGTCTATGAGGTAAACTCACTGACTGCAGATCATGCAGAATGTTTTCATTGTTTTGCTTTGTCATGGATTAGAGCTGATAAACAATTCTGGTGGTTATATACTCTTAGAAATGTCGTCTGCATACGATTCCTGAGCTAAATGGCGCAATTACAGCTCAGGGCAAATCCACTCCGGGTGAAGACACGGGCTTCACCTTTCTAAATTGCATCATTACCGGTCGTGGACTAATGTACCTCGGCAGGCATGGGGATGTTACTCGAGAGTAGTATTTGCTTACACTTACATTGCTGACATTATCTTCCCAGAAGGATGGGATAATTGGAAGGATCCTTCCAGAGAATCGTAAGCTACTGCTATCCCAACGAAGCAAATCTAATGTTCCCATCTAAGCATGGACTGTCAGAATCCCATTCTAACAACATAATCGCTCTACTGTGTCTATGTGTGTTGGAATTAATGCTTACATTCCTTATTTGAGAGATTGGTTTGTGATGGTTGAGAAATTCTCTCAACCACTCTATCTAAATCAGGAATAAGTTGGATCTCAAAAAACTCTATTTAATAGAGTGATCCCAATGTAATCTGAGTGTGGGTGTGTTTTGCACATACACCATTTGTGCATAATTTATAATTAAATTTCTGTGATTGTGTGCATCTAGCTGTTGTTATCATGGTATCAGAGCACAGGGATCAGAGGTCTGTGTATTGTTTTAGCAGAAAAGAACTGAGAGTGCAGATTGATGACCAGCGCAATCAGATCAATCCGCGGAATTTGGGAGAATTCGAGGGGGATCGAACTCATTGAATATACTTTGTTTCTTTCCTTCGTTGTTTCAACTTTCAATATGTAAGTCTCTGCAAATATTTTTGACATCTTCTGCATTGGCGGCGTGGAGTTGCCTTCAACCTAGCCGTGAAGGAGACCAAGATCACCAAAAGGAAGGACCGTAGAGAGATCATAGTGAGATTACCCGTGGTGTAGCAAATTCGGCGTGGATCGTGGAACCTATGCCCAGGATGCATGACTGAGACCAACAATTTTTTGGAAGGTGAAAGGTTGTGGCCTGCGCTTGGTCAAAGTGTGGGCCTGGTTTAGCAAAAGATGGGCAACGTGTGATAGGAGATTGCGTCGGCCAGCAAGGAGGAAAAGGGTTTCGGGTTGCAGGTCTTAGACATCACAATTTCAAATGGGTTGTTCAATTATAGGGCAAGCTTAAACTGGCCGTGGATACCACTACTCATCGATTCCTTCGTTTTCGTTCCCAGGATTTTTTCTGGCCACTTTAGAAAAGGTATTTTTCATCCTCTTTTATCATGGAGTTTGTGGTGTTAGACAAATTCAGTGGTTTGAATTTTCCCTCATGGAAAGTAAAAATACAACTGCAATTAATGAATAAAAACTTGTGGGGAATAGTGAATGGTTTAGAAGGAGCACCTACAGATGCCAAAGAGTTAGTTGAATGGAAAAATAGAGATGATAAAGCTAAGTCTATTATTGGACTTGCTCTTTCTGATTCACAATTACATCATGTAGATCTTACTAAAACATCACAGGAAATATGGGAACATTTGGCTCAATTGTTTGGTGTAAAATCTACTAATGCAAAATTTTCTCTAAAGCTGCAATTATTTAGTCTGAAAAATGAATGAGGAGACATCTATGTCCAGTCATATAAATAATCTAATGTCTCTTTTAAGACAGTTGGGTGAAGCTGGGACAAAGGTAGAGGATGAAGATGCTAAAGCTGTATTATTAAATAGTCTTCCTTCAAGTTATAGTAATGTTGTTTTCACTTTGAGTCAAATATCTACACAAACATTGCAAGAGACAATTGCAGCTCTTCTCGGGGAGGAAAAGTGACTGAAACCAGAGGATGCCGAAGAAAACTCTCATGTAGAGAATGCCTTGTGGACAAAGTCAAGGATGAGAAAGAAAAATGCAAACAAGGGTGGCATTGAATGCCACTATTGCAAGAAAATTGGGCATACAGCGTGGAATTGCAGAAGTCGTGCTAGTGATGTGTTAAAAGGGAAAGAATCAGCAAATATAACCACAGTTGAATACCAATTGAATTCAGATGATGAATTTAATGAAGAGAGTGAACCTATTAAACTCTTTTAAATAACCAGCAGTTCAATTATGTGTCTGATGCCAGTATTTATAGATCAAGTAGCAGTAAGGCTCAATATGGATGGTTGTCAAGATAGTATGGCAGTTGCGGATCTAGGGAAGGATCCCTCATTAGTGGTAGACGTGGAAGTGGTTTCCTAATGAGGTTATGCGACAGATTGGAATGCTGTTCAGTAATTGACTTCGGGAGATCCTTGATTCGGGAGTTGAGAAAGGAACTCGGGAATCCAACTTGCCAACTACACCTTTCCGAGGGTTACGAGGCAACTTGATGGAGAATCTACTGACAAGCTTGATTATTTTGTTATTTTGTTATTTTGATGTAATGTAATCATTAAGGGGGGATGTTGGAATTAATGCTTACATTCCTTATTTGAGAGATTGGTTTGTGATGGTTGAGAAATTCTCTCAACCACTCTATCTAAATCAGGAATAAGTTGGATCTCAAAAAACTCTATTTAATAGAGTGATCCCAATGTAATCTGAGTGTGGGTGTGTTTTGCACATACACCATTTGTGCATAATTTATAATTAAATTTCTGTGATTGTGTGCATCTGGCTGTTGTTATCAATGTGCAGCACTGTGTATTATGGGCTGTACAAATGTTCTGGACCCGGTGCAACAAATAAACGAAGAGTCTCATGGTCGAGTGAACTCAGTGATGAGGAGGCTGCACCGTTTTTAAGTAGCAGTTTCATTGATGGGCAGAATTGGATAAAAAATATGCCAACCGGCCTGTAGAGATATGCTAATTTGGTTCCACTAAATTCCTAAAACGTCAGCCACTAATTCTCTTCCTTGTACCAATTCCCTTGTTTCTTGACACGTTAAGTTGCATTCGCTGCTCGACTCTTATTGTCTCAAGCAATAAGAGCAATCACGTTGAATAGCATGATCTATTTCACCGGGTCTGTAATCGAAGGGCAAATGTACATTGTAAACGACTCATTTTTCCATTCGTTCACGGTTCTTACTCTCATTTATTCATCAGTTGTTACCGTCCACAATTTGCTTATGATACCACAATGATTCATGTATCAATACACCATGAAGAATGCCAGTCTATACGCTTTCATTGTTCAATATTTGTTAACGTCCACATTTTGTTTATAATACCCACAATGCGAGTCCAGCAGAAAATGATGTCTAGCCAGTAATTGTCACTATGACAATATTTTAAAAATTTGATAATGAGAAGACTAACCAATAAGAGAATAAGGCTTGCGCTGGAACTATGAAGGTGAATTTTTAAGTATATCACAGAATTTAGAACGGCATGTGATTTGCTTTTGAAAACTAAATGGTGTAAGGCTTCATCGGGTATTTAATTACATCGGAGTGTGTTGTCAAATCGGGTATTCAAGTACTTGGAAAGGTGTTGTCAAGCTAGTTTAAATCTTGTGGTGGGAACAGAGTGTAGGTGGTGTGTTGGGAATGGTCATAGGTATTGTTTTTCTCTAGACTTCATGTCATGACATGTTAAACAATTACCTACCTTGATTCCGGCCATTCTCTACCTTGATTCTCAAAATAACAAGTAAATGTAGTTCTTAGAGGTAGCTAGTACCAGATTGACGCACCACGTAGAAATAGCTGCTTCGCAACGTGTTTGCCTTATAAGATCTGCGTTTTAGATTGAATTTACTACGTTGCCCTGGTCTTTCAGATTCATTCGTCGGCCATGTGGCTGGTTTGGCTGCGTTGAACTGCTCAGATTCATTAAACTATCAATTTGTTTCTTTGAGCCATTCATCTTGATCCTTGTGAGTCACTGTTCGCTTTACAACCCGGAAGACCTCCATTACAATTTTTTCAAATCTCCAAAGTTGCCATGCCCCCGCGGCTCTTCAACTTATGTCACTTGTTTTGGAGGTTACCCTGGCCCTTGATTCTTCCCCAAGAATAATACGCACCCCATATTCAACTCCGAAATCCAATGAGCCGGAATGTACCAAAAAATAACCTTTAAAATTAAGTTAATGACCTTGTCGTCCCATGTACGCGGGGCGTTTAGTGATCAAATTTGAAGGGCTGGTCTTAATTTTATTTGGAAGGTCATATATTTATTTAATTTTTCAAAGATGAAAAGTTTATAAAAATTGTACTCTATTAATAAGTGTATATTAAATAATTTTTTTATAAAAAAAAAATCGCCCAAAATGAAATGGTGTCCTTCTAAATGTTTAAAATTTAAAAAGTGACTACAATAAAACACTATAAAATCTTAATAGAATTTAGTATATAGGCAAACATTTTTATCAAATTTTGTTTAAAAAATTAAACATATGTTCTTCTATTCATTAGATAATCTTCAAAAGTATTCGAATTTACAACATTGAAAATATAAATCTATTTGCACAATGGAAAAAAAATAAAAATAAAATTAGTTTTCATTTGTTTCTAATTTATGCTATATCTTTTGCTTAGCTTGAAACAATTTAAAGAAAACCAAAAAAACAAATACATACTTTAAACAACCAAGGGAATTGAACTTTTCTCTTAACATTACTCAATCAATGAACAATGTCAATAGACTTTTATCTCCATTAAAAACTTCAAGCTCTATAGATTCAAAAATTTATGTAATTAAAAGGAAAGTTTTTCATATCTAATAGGGAAATATTGTAATATGTAATGCACATCTGTAGTGTTGTTGTTGTATGGCTTGGTTGATCATTTTTTTGTTTTTTAAGAATGGTTTGCAAATTTGGTCCTTATAATGAATTCAAGTTTGGTTGATATCTTTTTCTAATAATGTGGTTTCTTTTAGTTGATGTCTTTTTCTAATAATATGGTTTCTTTTCATTAACAATGTCTTTTAATTTTTCTATGATTTCAACATTTCTTTAAAAACCCCTTCATAGCAGTAGCTACATGGATACCCACACGCACAACTTATTTCCTAGATGCCGAATGGAGAAAATGAAGCGGGAGAGACAATAGTAGCTGTATGGATAGCTATTGGCATTCTATATCTTTTGGGAAGACTAACCAGAAAAAAGAAAATTAAGTTGTAGCACAATAGGCAGACCAATCTTCGGTTGTGTGGTTATTAATAGAGCCCTGGAGTTTCCTTTTAACACTTTTCCCTAGTTCAAAACTCTACATAATTTTATGGGAAGCACACTTATTATTTCTCAATTATTTTTATAGCATTAATTTCTATGTTTTCAAAAAATAGAGAGTTAATAAAGAAAAAGGCTTTTTAAGATAAGAGAAGAAATACAAGGTTTTAAATAAAGTTTGATTTTACAAATGTTAGGCTTAATAGTAAGTAGGCTTAATAATAAGCCTGATTACAGTAAGTTTAAATGGCATTATGGTTGTCAGTCATGGAATCATCTAAAATAGAAAAGAGATGGTAGTAGTTATTTACCACCATATAATGGGGTAATTTCATAATTGAACAATCTTGTATGAATGGTTGTCAAAATTGAACAATCTTGTCTGAATGGTTGGTTGACAAGAAAGAAAGAAAATTTTGCAAATTAGGAAAGAAAATGAAAATACAACAGAAAATATGATTATGATGTAAAAATATCAATATTATCACTTTAAGTTATTTTTAAACACGATAAAATTACATCTTTAACTAATTTATTTCATTTATTACTATTAAATGAAAAATTATTCATTTATTACTATAAAATGACAACGTATTCATTTATTACTATGAAATAAGAATTCAAATTAATAAAGAGATTACTCTGTCTATATACCAATGTTTGCTAAAAAGAAACACTAAAAAAAGAACCCTATCGGTCTCATTATAATATCTCAAGATTTCCATGTCGAACTGGGTTTCAAAGTAATGATGTTTTCATGGAAAATGTAAGGAACCCTATCGGCCTTATTATACTATGTCAAGATATCTATGTGGAACATCAAGGTAATGTCATGAATATGTCCGCATAAAAGAATGATGGAAGATGTTTTCATAAATGTAGGATGATCAATACTCGAATATATTCGGCATCCTCGAAGATGTAGTAGATGGTAGTAGTTATTTACAAGATGACAAATAAAAGTTTGTGAATCAGTAAGTGTAGTTATCACTATCTAATGGGGGTAATCTCATAATTCAACGATCTTGTGTTAATGGTGGGTTGATAAGAAAGAATAAAATGTTACAAATTAAGGAAAATGGAGATACCACAGAAAATGCAGTATGTGGTTATGATGTAAAAATGTCAATACTGTCACTTTAATCTACTTTTAAGTGTTGGACAAGTATGCAAAATATCGTTTTAAATGTTGAATCGCATATCTCTTGAAAGCCATTTATTGGGATTATGAAATCGCTTGCCTTTATTAATGCTTCAGAAGCTTCATAACTCCCCTTCCAATCCCCTGGAAAAACGAATATATGAAGTGAAATACTTCAACGGATTGATTTTTCAGAGTTGATAAGAGCAAGATGTAATTACAAGCAAAAGTAAATAGAAGACCCACAAATCCACATCAAACCTTCAGGTTGAATGGAAATATTAAGAGATTCTGCTTGATACAGAGTGTAACCTTGATGGTTCTCATTCCGCAACTATTTCATCATTTCCTCCTCGGGAAGGGCAAAAAGTCGTCGACTTTGGTCAAAGACTTAGTCCAAAAAATCTTCATCGATGACATGATGGATGATATAAAAAAATATAGTCTACACATGACTATATAAAGATCAATAAACCATTCCAGACATAATAATTTTAATTGATTCCGCCTAACTGAATGAAAGGCCAGGGAAATGAATGTTGAAAATTAACACTGAGAGTTAAAAATACCTTGCGAACTTGTGCTACACTCATCGTAAGATTGTGATTGGAAAAATCAATGCAGGGAAGATTTGCAGGCTTAGAATAATCTACCTCAATTATCGCTAATTCTGTCTTTTGTCATTTGTTTCTTCTAAATCTCTGATACCTTCAAAATATGCCCAGATCAAGGATACCAATACATAGCTACTTCTCCTCTGCTATCAATGAATGTGAAAAGAAACCTCTGTTATCAACGAATGCGAACATAAACCTCATATCATGACTGCTAACTCTATTAGTGCTTCCATTATGACTAATGCCCTGGGAATGGATGTACAACCTGCATTACATCCCATTGCACTTTCTTGAGTGTTGCTAGAATTGCACTTTCTTGAGTGTTGCTAGAACCTCCTGGAGACTTTAGAGCATTACATCAGTCAAAGAACTGGATTTTTTTTAAATGTCCTACAGACAGGTAGCCCTTCATATGACATTTTATAATATTATTTATTTTTTTTTTAAAATATATAAAAATCAAAATTTAAATTTCTTTTGACTAGTAAATTTCGTTGAGCACTTCTCTGACGTGCTAGAGGGATTTGGAAGGGCTGTGATGTGTTCAAATTTGAACACTGGGGGTGTTTTCTATTCTTAGTTGTTATGTGGGCTCTTCTTTATTTTAGAAGTTAGGCGGAGTATCCTTTATTTTCGCGTTTTGAAACGCGCTACAAATGCTAAAGCTGATCATTAATTGAAGGTTAAAAATTTGTCCAGGGTTTCATAAAGTTTTGCTTGGTTAGTTAGTATAGTTCGGTTGACCTTTAGAGTGCTTGGCGTGGTAGTGGATCAGGGATTCATCCATTGACATTTGTGATGTGGGATGGGCCTTCTGGAGTTGACTCTACCCTATGATCTGATACTATGAATCAGAATGAGGAATCATGATTCATTTGAAACTAGGTTAACATGGGAAGCAAAAAATAATTATTTGGAAAAAAAAAGTATTCGGTGAGATTTATGGTCACAAAAAATTTAAGGATGGAAATTTGTCTTAAAATTTAAAAACCTTGAGGAATCTTATTAGTCCTAATATGAAAATTGTGAAATGTTTGGTGATATTTTTGTAAAAATATTTACATTTATAATGATTTTATACTAGTCTATATAATTTTTTGGAAATTTTTAAGGTAAAATAATTTTCTACTATAAAATTTGGGTGAATAAGTTTTAGAAAAAAATGGAATTTGCTAATTTTTTTGGAAAAAACATGGAAAATTAGTTCACTGCTAATATTAGCCCCTAAAATTTTCCATGTTTATGGTTCTCGTAACACTGTCACTCGAAGAAGATGGAGGAATGTGTTGGAAAGTTTTGCTAAGTTCAGAGACAACTTCAAAAGGTTTTACAGAAGGCTTGTATTAGGAAATTGAAAATGGTTAAGGTGGCTAAGGAAGTTGAGGAGTAGGTATTCAAAGGGGATGTTATGTTTCACAAGGTATTAGGACTTAGTAAGAGAGCTATTGTTGGATTTGTGAAGTTTGCAAATTGCAGTTTGAAGAAAATGTAAGTCTGTGTTGTATAAAAATTGAAGCCTACTCTAGGTTACAATCGAAAGATGACCCTACTTCTAAACATTTGGTTATGTATCCATTTCTTGTATCTTATAGATGTGGACAAAATTATTTGAGATACTTGGGTTTGGGGAGGGGGAGTAATATAATTAAAGCGTTGGCATGTTCGTTTCAATCCTATTGTGGAGAATCTAAGCCACAAGGTCATTTGGATTAACTTCCGAGTTTTCCCGTAGAACTCTAGACCTAGAAGGCACTTTTCCTTATTGGCAATGCATTTGGAACGTTCATTTTCCTTGATGAGAGAAGCTTATTTGGAGTAGATAAGAGGGTGTTCCGATTACTTGTTGAACTATACTTTGTAGGTGATTTAAAGGAAAAATTTAATCTCATATGGGAGGAAAATTCTCATGGACAGAGGATAGACTATTGACATACCCCTTTTCATTTCTTGTGGTGCTACTGGACATGGAATTTGATCCACCAATTCCAAAGAAGAAGAAATTTTCATCCTATGGAGGAGTGTGTGCAGGAGAAGTCCAAATAAACCTCTTTTGGTAGTAAGAAAGTAGGTAATGATTCACCCTACATTTCTTTGCAAAAATCATCAAGTACAGTGTCTCAATATTTTTCTTTCTCACCATCTACATTATTAGTTGGATCCTCAAAGTCTACTATTTCTAATGATCCACATATACATACCCCTCAAAGGATTTAATTGGTGGGCTGGAATCTCTGATATGTTATAATTCTTGAATCAAGTATAGGGGTTCGAGTATCCCTCTTATTTTTAAATCCCTCCCATTATTGAATTCTTGTCCTCCTAGAGTCCAAGGAAACCAGGACCCAAACGATTTTGGATACCATTCTCAATCCCTTAAATTGTCCTATTGCTGACACTAAGTCTCCCATAATTGAGGGTTGATTACCTCCCAATATCCCCATATCCAATTCAGGACTTATGGGGAGACTTAAACCATGTCTCAACCATCTTATCTCCCACAATTGGTTGATGATAGAATTCCTCCTTTGAAACCATTAGATTATTCATACTTGTTGTATCTTCTTCCTATCTTCTCTACTATCGACTCACATCCTATTCCCCATCTTGATTCAACTAAGAATGTAACCATTAGGAAGAACAAAATATTAGCTCAACGAGGTAAGATTTTTGATTCCATGGGAGTCATTTTGGGAATGAAAACCTTATTCAGGAATCATATTCCTCCTTTAACTAATAAGAGTGTGGGTTCTACGGCTCTTGGAGATTTTTTTCTTTTCTCCATTTCCTCCATGATACTTATGTTTCTAAATATGAGAGGTCTAGGAGGTGCCTCAAAAAAATCCTCCTTGACTCACTTCATTCAATCACAACGTCCTTCACTAATTCTCATACATGGAACTATGGATCTGGTGGATAAGGCAAGGCCTTCCTTGCTCGATGTCTGCCCTAGCTAGAACTTAAGTGTGATTGAAGATACATGTATTTCACGTGGCTTGGCTATAATATGGAACTTGAGGATTGCATATTTTTCCTTGTTTAAATCTTAAATAAGGATTATCATTTTGGGTTAGTTTAGAGGTTATGCTATTCTAGTCTATATAGTGAATCATTATGGTTCTTTTTATTAGAGAGATATCTTCGAGCATCTATTGTATGATTGTGGCATTTAAGAGTCAATTCTCTTATTTCTACTGGAGATTTAAATATTTCTCTATATGCTAACAAGGCTTGGAGGGCCCACAGTAGGATGGATCCTTTAGTGACTTTATTCAACGAGGTTTTTTCCCATAATAAATTTGTGGATATTTCTCGTAGTATTTCCCATCTTATTTGGAGCAATGGTAGGGTTGGAAGGGATGGAATTTCTAAGAGACTGGACTTTTTTTTGGTTAAGTAATATCTACTATAATTTTTGGGAACCACTAGGTCTTAGGTCTATACTTTGGGAATTTTATACCACCTTCCTATCTTCTTGTAATGACAAGATGAATTTTGTTACTGAAATATCCCTTTCAAGTTTAATCATACTTGGTTGGTGAAGGATGAGTTTTTATCTTAGAATAGATCTAATTGGATGAAGTTGTTGGAATTTGTTTTTTTATTCACAAATGGATAATTTTGTTTTTAAACTTAAGGAGCTGAAATAAGATATTAAAATCTAGGAAAGGAATAAGAAGAAAAATAACCATATTTAGTTGAAGGAAATTGAATTAAAATTAAAAACTCTAGACAACCCAACTCATCTTGATTACTTCTCTATGGAGACCAAAAATTAATTAATGGAATCAGAGAACAAAAAGAGATGTATTATGAGATTATAAGAAGAATAATGATGCTTGAAAAGTAGAGTGGTTTGGATAAAGGTCGGGGATAACAATACCAAGTTTTTTCATCATTTCTTATAAGAGTCATACCTGAGTATATTATTGCCGGAAGATGTTGAATATATTGGGAGGCCAGTTACTATTATTGAATTGGAGAAGGTACTTTGGACTTTTTGCAAGGACAAAAGTCCAAGACTAGATGGATTCCTAGTTGAGATTTTCTTCATTTCTTTGATCTTAACTTGGGGGGGGCGTGACTTACAAAAATTGGTCGAAGAATATAGATGTTCTAGAAAGGTCTATGGGGCTTTGAATTCAACATTTGTAGTTCTAATTCCAAAATATAAAAAGCCTCAATCCTTCAAGGATTATAAGCCTATATACTTGTGTAATCTTGTTGACAAACTAATTTCAAAGATTATAGATTTTTGATTGAGAGAAACATTATCTTCCTACATCTCTCAGGAATATTTTGGTTTTCTTAAGATGAGGAAAATTCATGAGGCCATCATGGAGGCTCAAGAGTGCTTACACTTGCTAAAAGTAAGATAAAGAAATGCCCTCATCTTGAAATTAGATCTTGTGAAGGCATATGACTATGTTGATTTAGGGTTTCTTCATACGACATTTCACAAGATTAGTCTCACTTTTGGAGTGGTTTAGTGGATTATGGTGTGTGTATCTTCTGTTCAATTTGCAATCTTAATAAATGGAGTTGCTTCCATGATTTTTAAGGAAACAAGGGCATTGAGACAAGGGTGTTCCTTGTCACTATGGTTGTTTATAATTGCAATTGAAGGTTTAGTTCAACTAATAAAATTGGGGAAAATGAGGGACTAAATTTACTAGCATTCAGCTACCTAGGAACTTATCAATCTCTCATATACTTTTTTGATGATGTCCTTCGTTTTGGAAAAGGTGCTCTCATGGAATGAAGAAATTATTACAAAGTAACCTATTCCTTAAGTTGTGCTGCTAGTTTATATATGAGTAAGGAAAAGTATGCTTTCATTTGTTTTCAGGTTGATGATAGAATTTTAATCAAAATTTCCAATCTTTTTACTCTCCTCATTTATCCATTAGCTCAAAGGTTTACTTCCTTGGGGTTTTTCCTTAAACCCAATAAGTATGTTATGAAAGATTGGAGGTGGTTAATTGGAAAATTAAAAAGTAAGATGAATATGTGGACCTGTGAATAGTTAACTAGGGGAAGGAGACTCATTCTAGTCAGGGTCATGCTTCAAAACATGCATGTGGATTGGATGCATATTGCTATGGTGCCAAAATCCATTATCAAGTAGATTAATTCATTAATAGATAATTTCATATGGGAAGGTATTACAAATAGGAAAAAGTTTCACTTGGTAAACTTAAAGGCATTGATACAACCTAAAAAGGAAGGAGGATGGGGACTTAAGAGCTTGAAGGGGTTTGACTGGGATCTTGTAGTTAAAACACTCTAGAGGGAGATTTGTGGAGAAGACTTATGGTTGTAATTGGTAAGAAATAAATACCTTTCAGATACCCTAGTTCATGTATGTATCAAATAGAACATATCTCCATCCAAATAGGTGACTTCCATTTGGTGTTCTCTTTTCAAAATTAAACACTGGTTGGCTGGAAGCATATATTGGAAAATCGACAATGGAAGTAAGGTAAGTATTAGATAGGACGCCTTTGTTTTATTTGTTTGTAACTAATGTATTCCACAAAAAAGTGATTAGATTCCTCCATAGAAAAGGGATCTATTATCTGAATCAGATTATGGAAGATTGTCATTTTCCCAGTTTAGGCATAATTTTGTGTTCCCCAAGAGAACAGGGCTTGGAATCTAAAAAGGAAACACATTGGAATTTATATATTAATGACATTGATTAGGAAGGGGTAACCCTTTCATAGGAATAGGACTTATTACATTAGAATGGGAATTAGGAGGATGAGAAGGTTCTAGTGAGGGAGGCTTATATGCATGGTTCAAATTCCCCGATGTTGGGTTG
>APFE030461797.1:0-10812 GCA_000404065.3 Pinus taeda | reverse complement strand
AAGGTGTTGCAAAAGATTGGTACTATGGCATATAAATTGGAGCTTCCTGCAGCTTCTCGAGTGCACCCAGTTTTCCATGTTTCATGTTTAAAGAAGGTTATAGGCAACAAGCTCTCAATTCAAACACTATTGTTAGAACTTGACGAGGAAGGCAAAATTATATTGGAACTGGAAGCAGTCACAAAAACAAGAACTCAACAGCTACGAAATCGATCAATTTCGGAGTATCTCATCAAGTGGAAGAACTTATCCGTTGAAGATTCCACATGGGAGGATGATAATTTCATACAGAAGCATCCAAAACTACTCAAGCATTGAGGACAACACTTTTTTGAAGGAGGGGCATGTTAGGTACCTATAATACTAGTGATTACCCCATTACTATTGTAATTGTATCCCTTATTAATATTATTGTGCCCCTATTGTCCCCATATTGTTATTACTGTGCCCCATAGAATCCCTCTATTGTTATTTTTGTTGCTTTATATATTATTGTTAGGTCGGCTGGGTTATATTGTGACTCCTTAGACTCCTATATATAGAAAGGAGGTTTTGCCATTTTGAATCATCTAAGAATTGTTCATTTATGTAACGTAAAAGAGGTTGCCCCCTCGAAGACGCTGAATTCTAAGGCGTTGATCTATCTTTTCTATCTTTTTGTGAGCTGGTTTCGTAACATTTCACTAGACATTCATGATTGTTAATTTTATTTATGTTTGTATAAATGTGTATCATATTATTGTGAATATTTGAGACCTAATTCTCTCTCATGCCTTTTCTTCCCTCTATTGTCCTCTAATTTCTTTAGGTAGATAACTATTTACTAAATAGGAGTGCCACCTCTTAAAATAAAGAGGGAAAATCATTCCCTCAAATATTATATTTGATATTTGGCCAATTCCAATTATTAACAACATTGAAAATAGATCAAAGGGTAAAGAAAAGGAATTTTTATTCATTCTTTCAATTGAAGTTCACATTCTAAAGTATGTATTTACTATTCAAAGGTTTTTAGGTATAATTTAATGTTTTGATGAATCATGCATTTAAGAGATACTCTTAGACTAGGAAGGAGTAGTTCATCCATTTTTAGAGAATGCACAAGTCTTACTTACATCTAATAATAACCCCTCTTTGCATGTGCTAACAATAGAATAGTGCGACATCTCCTAAGCATGTTGGTTACCTACTCATGATTACAAGGGAGGAGGTATTTTTCACATTGCAAAAAGAAAGAAACACTTTGTTTAAGTAACACCATACCATGCACCAATCCATAAGGGATGAGAATATGTGCTCTTGTTTAGGGGCTCTAATTTGTGGTAAGGAGAAATGTTCTTGCATGGTAGATATTATTGGAAAGATTGTAATAATGGCTCTTAAATATGTCTAGAGGCAGATTAAGCCATTGTAGTTTAATCAACAAAGAACAATCCATTTAAGGTGAGGAGACAAGCAAAGAAATTATTGCATTTATGAACACGAATGAGATGTTTTCAACTTTAATTTCTAAGATGGTCCCGATTAAAATGCATTGAATTGCTAAAGAATTTGGAAGAGAGACACCATACAAGAAGGCGTTGCAGTATGACAAAAATGTAAAAGGGATGTGTGAGATTCAAGTTTGATACTTGGTTAAGAGAAATTGTATATGAGAATACATGCCCATTTTTCTCATATTATAAAAATTCTATTTGAAGAATGGCTCCAATATGGTTGTGTAGAGAGAGTGCACTGTATATGGATTTCTCTAACAAAAACTTACAATAAAATGCTTCCTTCATGTCTCCTAAAAACACTAGTTAGGAGCTTTAGCTCCTTGAGATTAAATGCTTCCCTTTTTGGTTGCAAGAAATTAACCAATGCATAATGGCCAATTTTAATGGGGAATCTGATCATGATCTTTTCGAATTCTTGGAAAAAACCAATGTTATTCCAAGTCCAACAATTTGAGAACAAATTTCTCTAATCATTAATCAGTGAAGGAGCTAAACAACTAAACAATGGAAGAGGATTAGGTGCATCTATGCTAATAAATGATCACAAATTTCATAAAATAATTTAGGACATTGCACGGCCCACAATTCCTAATAATACATATGAATTGGAGGCATTTTGGGCATCCAATTCTAATTCATGTCTGAGATGTCATTAATAGCACAAAAAACATCTATTGTATAAGATGACATATAAAAGGACAGTCCCTAGTTTTCCAGGTCTTCCTTTATCTTCACAAGATCCATTAACAAGTGTGCAAACAATATGTTTGACAAATTGAATATATGACAAGTAGAGACTATTTTTATCGCCAGAGGTAACCGTGAGACACATTGAACTCACCATGTAAGTTGCTAATCATGGTTCTCAAATGGCTAAATGGTGGTTGTAGGTGTTGGGTAGGATATTTCTCATTGCCACACTCTTTAAAAGAGTCACTATCCCACCACTATTCTTTCAATATTTTGCTGAACTTAGGATTATTTGTGAAGAACTCGTCCAAGAATTGTTTTTTCATTTAATCTATGGAGCCTTCAAATGATAAATTTGGTTGAAGGCCTCGAGTTTTAAAAAGGCTTCGTTTCTCCAATGTTGTCGACTATGGCATCTTTCTGCAAATTGACATGTGCCACTGCCCACCTTGTCATGTCATTATATGACATATTAGTTGGCTTTGTTGCCGCATGATAAATCTTAAACTTACTTATGTTACGCATAGCATCGAAGTCTTCGTCTCCTTCAGTGAACTGCATGTTAGCATAAGTCTTATAAATTTCTCCCTAGTCTGGGTACACATCGGCTCCATCTAAAACCCTAGTATCCATGAAGCGGGTTTCATTTCCGATGAATTCTACATAATGGGTTCTGCAATATTCATTTTTTTCTCTTTACTTTTGGATGTTTTGAATAATTTTTCAATTTCTGACGCTTTTGGAAACTACATGCAATAAATGAATATGAGCTTCAAAACATGTGTGTTGTTCCCAATTAGAATAACATTACAAAGATAATTTTTCTTACTTTAACAAGATTGCGAATAAGCATGAGTAAACTATTAGTTGGGAGGATAACTATGTTGCTGAAGGGAGGTAAGGTCAAGAGAGAATTATGTGAATAAATAGTGAAGGATCCGTGAAAAATAGGGCTTGAAATCCTCATTTACAAAATTTAATCCCAACTATAGGAAAGCATTAGAACGAATTCTCATGAGCTCCATAGTGAAACTGGCCGCTGGGTAGTTCCTAAAACACCATGGATAGAGAGGATTTGCCATATTTGCGAGAATAGGAGCATCGAGGATGAAAACCACTTCCTCTTAGAGTGCCCTGCATATAACCACATTAGATCTCAATTTCACAACCTTTGTTACAATACTGACCTTCCTAGCCTTTTACAATGCCAAAATTATAGTGAGCTCGGGAGGCTTCTCTCCAAGCTTTTTGAGCATAGGAATAAAATCTTAAATCAAAATAATTAATTTATCTTTTTTAGGTCCCATAGATCATTATTTGGTCTCAGCGGACGTTAACCATCATCATCACCATCATCATTAATTTGATCCAAGTTAACATGTCCATTAATTTAAAACATAAAGTCTGGTTTGTGCAAGAAAAAAAGAATGCAACCGGAGACTTTGAGTGATAGAGTAGTGCGTTAGCACTTTGTCGGATTGTGATACGTCGAAGGAAAATCATCGAAGGGAATTAAAGGGAGTGAAAGGGACAGATTCATATTTCTCCTTCTGAACCTTATTTCTCCTTCTCTATTCTGATTTCATATGCATTGAGGATTCCATGTAGAGCATCCATACTTAGTTTTTAAAGTTCAATGATCTCTTTAATAGTGAGAATTTTGGATTAAATCTTTCGGGAATACATTTTAATACTTTAGTAATATTTAGGTTAATTTTGAGGGAAAGGTTGTTGGGCACAACACTTTGGTAATTCTGATTGAAACTAAAAAATGTTAATATTGACCAATACTTGTATTATTGACATGCTTCTAATAAGAAAAACTTGTCACATACATAGATTAGAGCATGAAGGGCTTCCCTTCAAACCCAAAGAGGTGAATATATAGATTGGAAGCATGAGGGGCTTCCCAAAGTTATGAATTTCCTTGTTGACCAATATGAAAAAGAAAAACACAATTCTTACCTATGTCCATTGGACTTGGAAATCTCAATGTCAATAATATTTCTAATATTTATGTTATACAATTTTGAATTGAGTTAGTAGTCAAGTGTTTCAACCCTAAAACTATTTTTCATGCCCATCTCAATGCTATTGGATATGCCATTGTTTTTCAAGTAAGGCAAGTTGAAGGTGAGGAAGATAATTAGGTTTTTTCTAATATTCCTCAAGCTTTTCATGAAGATCTTAGTGCGCTACACAATACTAACATACCCCACAATCAACATAGACCTCATGTTGCCAGTGCTGGTTCCACTCCATAACAATCATAGAAGAGCACCTCTACATTGAGGAGCCAATCTCAATGAAAAGGACCGAGGAAGAATGATAGAAACATTGTTGGTGAAGGTGTTGATGGAGATCATTCAAAATTTAATTTGAAAAAGACTCACATTGTTGTTTTTCAAAAAGAAAAACAAGTAACACACAAGGGGATACCCACGAAACACCCAAGAATGTTAACATTTAAGTTATGTAAATAGATGCTCTTTGACAAAAGAGTAGAAATACTAAATTGGGCTTAAATGCAGGCACTCGAACCAATCTATTGTTGAGAAGTTGGCTCAACAAGAGACAATTGATCTTGAAATCGAATTAGTAACATTGCAGCATGCAATTTATAATAAAAACTCAAAAAAAAAGTTTGAAAACGTGAATGTAAAAAATGATCTAGTTCAAAAAAAACAAAGAATACACAAGGGGATACACACGAAACACCCAAGGATGTTAACGTTCAAGTTATGTAAATAAATGCTCTTTGACGAAACAGTAGAAATACTAAATTGGGCTTAAATGCAAGCGTTGGAAACCTAATCTATTGTTGAGAAGTTGGCTCAACAAGAGACAATTGATCTTGAAATCGAGTTAGTAACATTGCATCATGCAATTTATAATAAAAACTCAAAAAAAATTGAAAACGTGAATGTAAAAAATGATCAAGTTATTGATAAGGTGAATTCAAAGAGAGACGTCAAAGGAATAAATCCCACCAAGCTGTTTAAATTTCATCAAGCAACTGTGACACATTACCTTATTCAGTTTCTAAACAAGAGGCAAAGAATGTAGTATTGAAATAAAGAATAAAAGATGGCTTTGTTATCAAAGCCATTATTTGTTAAATTCATATATGTTATCGAACCAACTAAAGTTTCAAAGGACATCCCAATAAACAATTCGAGAATTAGAGAAGCATCAGGTTTGCTAGTTGAAATTTGACAGGACATGGTTGATAATATTAATAAGAGAATTAATCCAATCTTTGAAGTATCGAAAGTAGCCATAACTTCAATTACTCTATCGCCAAAATTAATTCATCATTGAATACTTGCAAAAGGGTTTAAAAATTATGATTTTTTTATAAAGAGGCCTTAACCACATCTATTATAAAAGTGTCAAACATGAATAAAGCCCAAAGGAAAGAACAAAAACTCCCTTCCTAAGGATGAATTAAATAATTAAAGGTTGGTTGAAAAGTCCAAAATTATAACACTTCGAGAATTAATTTCCAAGCGTAACAATATTAAGCAAGATGAAGTGATATATTCTTTAAGTTAGTTGAGGAAATAAAGAACTTGGAAGGCCCTGATTTACTCATGGATGCAATGTCGTTGAACGGAGAACGAATGCCAAAGTGTGACTAAGGATCGCATGGGAGAATCACTTCAACAAACTTGTTTATTTCCTAAAAGAGCAAATTAAAAAGTGGTTAATTCATTTTTTCAACAAAAATGAAGACCAATATAACATAGAAAATCAAGTCACTTATGATTTAGAGGCCATTAATGTTATGTAACTAGATCACAAAAAAAAGTATAAATAAATCAACGACTCCAAAATAAGCCTCTTTGAGGGGGAAACTTCATTTTACATCACATAAATGAACAATTCGTGGATGATTCAAATGACAAGGCCTCCTTCGTATAATAGGAGTCTAAGGGGTCACAATATAATCAAAACCTACATAACAATAATAATGCAAGGGTACAATAATAACACTAGTGGGATTCTATGGGGCATAACAATAACAATAGTGGGCTACATGGGCACAAGAATAGCAATAAGGGGGCTACACTAGTATTATAGGGACCTAACATGTCCATCTCCTTCAAAAAAGTGTTGTCCTAAACACTTCAGTAGTTTTGGACACTTTTGTATAAAATTATCATCCTCCCATGTGGAATCTTCAGCGGATAAGTTCTTCCACTTAATGAGATACTCATAAATTGATCGATTATGTAGTTGTCGAGTTCTTCTTTCTGTAATTTCTTCAGGCTCCAATATGATTTTTCCTTCCTCGTCAAGTTCTGACAATATTGTTTGAACTGAAAGCTTGCCACTGATAAGCTTCTTTAAGCATGAAACATGGAAAATTGGGTGTAATCGGGGAGATGCAGACAACTCCAATTTGTATGCCATATTACCAATATTTTGCAATATCTTGTAAGGACCATAGTACTTGGGTGATAATTTATTATCGTTCTTAGCTTGCTTGAGGGACAATTGTTTGTATGATTATAGCCTTAAAAATACCCAATCGCTTATGTCAAAATTTCTTTCACTATGATGCTCATCTACCTATTGTTTCATTCGATTTTATGCCAAAGTGAGGTTATACTTTAAGAGTTGGAGAACTTGTTTTTAATGTTCTATGTGAACTTCCATTGCTTAAACGTTAGAATTTTCTCTTAAGGATGATGTGATGGATAGTGCATGATATCCATAAAGTGTTATAAATGGGGTCATTTTTGTTGTAGTATAAAAGGAAGTGTTATACCACCATTCAACTAGAGGTAACCACTTGACCTATTATGTTTGTTTATCAGATACAAAGAAACGAAGATATTCTTCCAAACATTGGTTCACTATCTCAGTTTGCTCGTCAGATTGAGGATCATAAGATGAGCTGTGAGCTAATTGAATACCAAGACAAGAAAATAATCTCGTCCAAAATTTTCTAGTGAAAATGGGATCTTTGTCACTTACAATAATCTTTGGGTTTCCATGTAACTTTTGAATTGTTTCCATAAATGCAATAGCAACTGTATTGGCTTTGAAAGGACGAGATAATGCACAAAAATGTGCATACTTGGTAAGTCTCTCAACTACCACCATGATGACACTCTTTCCTTTGGACTAAGGTAAAACCGTAATAAAATCCATTATGACCTCGTCCCAACGCTGACTTGGAATGGCTACAGGTTGTAACAAACCCGAGGCCTTAATTGTCTCAACTTTATTTTGTTGTCAAACCAAAAATTCTGCGACAAACTTCTAAATATCATATTTAAGGTCACCCAAAAAAAAATCCTTCTTGACCCTGTGGTAAGTTTTTAAAAAGATAGTACCCTCCTAAAGGAGAGGTGTATAATTCCAAAAGAATCTTTTGTTTGAGTTGGGAATTCTTACATATATATAAGTGATCTATGTACCATAATGAGTCATTTTTCCATATAAATGCATCAAATGTATTGGGATCTTGCTGCAACTTTTGAATGAGTGTCCACACCTATTTGTCATTCTTCCATTCTTCCCTTGCTTAAGTTATCAAGTCAGGTTGGATAATAAAATGACATAGAGAAATGCTTCCACATCCTCATCCCTTCTTAAGAGTGCATCTGCAACAACATTTTGATTTAAATTCGAAGTGTTTTTAAATCAGCGAGATCTCCTTCATTCGGACTCCGATTCCACTGATTTGTTTTTTGAAATTGGGTATCTTTTCACAAATAATTCAGATCTGCAATTAGATTCTGCAGATTTTGCACCAGAACATACAAATATGCTCCGCAAACTCGTCGCCCAAAAATGTATGCAATAGCACTGATTTTTAAATCAGTGAGATCTCCTTCATCCGAACTCCGAAAGAGTCGCGGACAAGGAGTCGGCTATTAGCTATGTCAGTAATTCGCTGAGAAAACCCTGTCATATGCATTTGCATAGTAGCAAGGGTGCAGCTAGTGACCCTGGGCGGTATATGGGACAGAGAGGCAAGCATGCCCATGGCGGGCAGCGGCTGGTTGAGGGAGTTGCATGCAGGTACGATAGCAATCGCAGAGCTAGGCTCCGAACGTGCCTGAAGGCTTGGCTCCAGCTGCAAGGGGATGACAAGCAATGGCATCATGGCAAGGGGGAGGGGCACTATGAGGAGCCTGGGGAGCCGCGCTCAAAACCCAATTCCCCTGGCCACTTGTGGGCACTGGGATACCTTAACCCACAGAAGGTGAAGCATGGTAGAGAGGCATGGTATGAACAATTGCGTCAGGATGATGTGAATGGGTTGATGGAACTAACGTTGTTTGACTATCCACAGGGCATCATTGAACAAGGTATGGCTCCAGTAAAGAGAGGGTGTGATCGTGGCAGTAAGGGCTCGGCCCACCGGGCAACCAAGAGACCGAGCACGACGAAAGGCCACAAGGGCCATAACCCTGTTGAACACCTCATAGCAGAGGCAACAACAACATACTGGGATGAAACAAATGAAGGCATCTGAAAGCTAATTGATGACTGGGAAGCGGAGATAAAACAGGAAAGTGAACCAGATGAGGAGATAGAAAACTGGAGGACGATGGTTCCTGATCCAAGGAATACACAAGGTAGAATTATGCAGTTCAAACACACCCTGTACTTGTACTTCTTGACGAAAAGTCTACTTGGAAAAGCGATGGAACAAATCTCTGTGGGGATGGTCGTCATAATGCAAGCCCTACCCAGTTATAAAAAAGACATGGATAAAATCCCATTTCAGCTGCACAAACAGGACATCAGGATGGATCATATTGACTATCACATCACTTGCATATTGGAGTTGTATGGAATGCAAGGGGCAACTGCTGAAGATCCTGCTCTTGTAGTCTTTGTATCTGATGAGCAGAATGCCCAAAAAGTCTAGATTCATCATGCTTAGTTTTTGTTTATGCGGGTAGCGTTTAAATTTCCTGTTGCATATGTCAGTTGTTATAGTTATATAGTATTTGGACTCAAGATTGAGACTTACCTACCTTTGCTAGAAAGATCGAAGCAATTTTGTTTCTAGATAGCATATAATGTTGACCGGTGGCCGACAAACTTGGTTGACCGGTGGCCGACAGACTTGGTTTCCCCTCAGGGCAAGTTGAGGCCACCCAGTAAATCTATGTGGTGTAAATTTGCCTAATATATAATAGAAAATAGATACACTTACCAAGAAAAACAAAAAAAAACAAAAAAACCTAAAACTAAAACTACAACTATTAATAATAATAACTTTAAAAAAACTTCAACCTCCGAAGTTTATATTTATATTATTAATAAATTAATAATATGAAAATATATTAATAACGTATAAAAACGTATCTTATAATAATGTATTGCACAAAGCCTCCTTACATTATTTATAATTTGATAAAAGTGACTTGATCGTTGAACTGTGAATATATATAAAACAATAATATTAAGTCATGAAACATGTTATGTTTTTTTATCATATAGATAATATTGTGGAATACGTTATGTAGTTATCATGGAAGATGCCTTTTGTTTGGTTTGCGTTTCACAATAACGATTGATATATATATATATGGCGTATTGATAATATTAATGACATGTGATGAACAAATTCTTTAGATAATAAATGCTAAGGTCTGTCATGTCATGTCAGGTCTAAATGAATTCAATGAATTTTAATGACGTCCATACGAACTCGCTGTCTAAGGGAATTTTAAAGGCGGTATATTTTCTTTCTTTATTCATTAATAAAATTTAATGGAAATTGGCAAAAGCGACAAGATTTTATTTTATTTTTCAAAATAAATATTTATTCAAAATTTAAAAATTTCTTTATATTTTAAAAAAATTATATTTACTTTTACATATTAAAATGAAATTTCTATTTTATTTTTAAACGTTAATTTATAAAATAAATATTTATTTTTTAGATATTAAAAATGAGATTTTATTTTATTTTTAAAATTATTTATAATTTTATTAAATAACTAAAAAATTATTATAATTAATTAAATAATTATTTATGTTTAAAAATATTTTTTAATATAATTGGCGTGTGGTGGTTCACATTCAAACATGACAACTGCTTTAAAAAAATATAATATTTCCAGGTAGGAAGCCCACGGAAAGTAGAGATATTTTCAATTTTTTTATCTCATTAATTATTTTAGAGAAGCTATTAATAAAATCATTTTTTCTAATTTTAAAAGCTATTAATAATATCATACCGTTTAAATAAATTAATTACCCATTTAAATTACAAACATCTAATTTACCAATTTAAATTACAAACATCTAGAATATGGTTAGATTCCATAATTTTGGAAAATATTAATATTACAATAAAATATGATTTTGGAAAATATTAATATTACAATAAAATATGATTTTGTTGAATTGAGGTTTTTATGATCTATATAAAGTTTATGAAAAAAAAAAATCGGCCTAAATCACATGATAATACATTTGTCCACACATTTCGAACCAATGAGTGTAGTTCATCGTCAAGATAAGTTGAAGAATCAGAGCATGCCTACAAGATAAATAGGGATGGCAGACCAACGGCTAGGTTTAACTAGAAAACGATGGCTATAATTGACCAAGAAACGACTAGATTTGACTAAATAAATTATTTAAT
>APFE030461793.1:6850-19421 GCA_000404065.3 Pinus taeda | reverse complement strand
GGGGGACAAGTCCCCCCCGCACCCCCCCGCGTGGAGCGGTGTACAAAACTTCCTGGGGTATACATCCGGCTGAAACAAAGACCTCTGAACAATCATGCTCCACACGCAACAGGGTCTTTTAGTTCTAAAATTGCGATCTGCAGTAGCCCTCTGTGTCCTCTTTCCAATGCCACCAGTCTGATCGAATTTAGATCCTACAAGAAAGAGTTATGCACAATCTCCCAAGATAACCTAATTATATACCTTTTCAGAAGAGAGAACTTGTATGAAGTGCCACGTGTCACTGTTTTGACCTTCGAGTCTAAAAAATATAAACAGGAAACCACAATCCGTCCTCTTTTTTTAACTTCTTACTAAATTGCAATTTGATGCTCAAAACAAAAGTTATGACGATTTTCCCAAGGTCAGCTATTTGGAATGTAATTCAGGAGTCTACAAAAAGACCAACTTCCTCAAATCATATCTCCGCAAATATAGCACAAAAAGCTCTAAAATTTAGACCCGAGGTTCAACGCAACTTCTTCTCAAATGGGTTTTTTGTTCGCTTATGAAACACCGCAAAAAAAGAGTTATAGCGAAAATGCCACAATGACCTATTTGGAGCAGCAAAACCCTAGAATCCAAAGCTCTGATACCAAATGTTATGAAACCAACTCACAAAAAGATAGAAAATACATTTTAACACCTTAGAATTTAGCCTCTTCGAGGGGGCAACCTCCTTTACATTAAACAATTGAACAATTCTTGGATGATACAAATGAAAAGACCTCCTTTCTATATATAGGAGTCTAAGGCGTCATAATATAATCAGAGCCAACATAACAATAATAATGTAAGGGCACAATAATAACAATAGTGGGCTTATATGGGGCACAATAGTAACAATATGGGCACTACATGGGTACAAAAATGACATAAGGGCTTGTACTAATAACAATAAGGGGTTACGCTAGTAGTATAGGGGCCTAACATCTTGATTGTCATCCACATCAAAGATGGGAGATCTCCTATTGACTAGTGGCATCCATCAATGGACACTAAGTTAACAATTTCTTGTTATGTTTGACACCGAAACATTTAACCCAAGAAATTGTTTGCTTGGATTTCTAACGGTTTGAGAGGAAATCGCGGTTCTTCGAGACCCTATTTTTGTGACTGCGTGAAGAAAAAAATGGTTTTTCTTAATACCAAACATTTCTTCCCTTTGTGCTCCACATCGACTATACTCCTCGGCCTCTCCACCTTCTGTCATTACATCACCATGCTACTTGCATCACTACGCACTGTTACCACCTTCAGCATATCGAACTACCATAATACCACTTGATTGTCAACACCTTCAGATTCCGTAATAAGACTTGACTGTCATGGCAGTGGAGAATGAATATTAATTTTGGTTGTGCATCAAGAAATCCCCTCTTCCATTGTGCACAATTATCTTACCTTCCACGACTCTATTTCCATGCTACCTCATCCCCAAGGTGACATCATGCCTACAAATCTCGAGAAGTGATCTTGGATCGAAGCCCTACCAATATCGAGCATGAACTTCTTCGATTAGATGTCACACTTTTCAGAAGTCGACGTAGAACCAGTGTTCCATATTTGCTGATTTGAAGATTATCAATGATTAAATGCAGATTTTGTGAGAAAATCGTGACATATTTATAGGGATATCTCTAGAAAGGAATTTGAGGTAAGTGATTGGCCCAGAAAATTGTCCCGGAGATATGCATTGTTAACATTCTGCCAAGAATTACAAGCATGAAGTGTTTCGCCCATAAATGCAAGACCAGAATTGCAAGGATCATTTTGCAGGACATTCACCATTTAAGGAGCTTGGTCAACATTTCGGTTTGACTGTGCTCCAATGATATTGGTATTATCACGTTTCTTCAGCACTATTATTTTTGTCCACCTACTTCGATGGGTATCCCCATGGCCTCCATGTACTTTCATTATTCTTCAATGCTACACAAACCACGCTTTTTCACATGCTTCAACATTTCAAAATTTGACACATTTTGACTTTTCATTTTTAAACATGGCAAAATTCATTTTTTTATATTGCATTGTGTATGTATTGTTTTGATGTTACATTGTTTTTTGATGTATTCATATTTTGAGGTCAATTTGTTTTAATATCATTTCTTTTAATGTTTTTATAATATATGTTTTGTTTTGTTTTTTTATGTTACATTTTATAATTGAGTGTTTGATTTTTAATATTATTTGTTTTATTTGTTTATAAATTTTATTTTTGTTGTCTATATGTTTTGTTTTGTTTTTAATGTATATATTTTTTTTAATGTTATATTATTATTATTATAATTTTATTTCTATGCATTATGTTTTTTTAGTATATAATTTAATGTTTTGTTTTTATATATGTTTTTAATTTTGATGTTTATTTTTAATGTTATGTTTAGGATATGTTTTTGTGATTATTGTGTTTAATGTTTTGTTTTATTTCACTTTTTAATTTTGTAAATATTTTATTAGTTTTATTGTTTTTCAGAAAATTGTCATGGAAAATTATAAAAAAAAAAAAAATAAATTAATGTGAAATTTATTGCGTGATTGAAACAAATTGAAAAAATCTTTATGGAATTTTATGGTTCAAACCAAATAAATGAGGAAATTGTTTATCTGTGCATATCATCATTTCTGTCACTCATGTGAAAAAATATTGCAAGCGTGAGAGGTCGAAATTTGTTTACTTTTTTGGGTTTACACTTGGAAGCAAATTAGGAGGATTCATTTATAGTTGGCATTAAAATCTATAATTGTATTCTTGTTACATGCTTTTATGTGATGTACTAATTTGCAAGACACAACAAACCTACAATGCCAAGCTTTTACATGCACATTCCATGAGTACACAAACAGGGAGTTGATTTACATTTCATGGTTATTTTTATTAAAAATAGATTGTTATTAACATCATGAAATGGACTAAAATTATGCTTTTGATATTCCTTAACCTGTTTAATTTTGGCATACAATTTTTGCGTAAGAATTAGAAAGGGAATGACCATCTATTCTTAAACAAACTTCTGTTATTTATGCCAAGTTTTTTAGCAGGTTTCATATGATCAACTGATCATTAAGGAGATTAAATTGTGACAACAATTGGTCTTCAAATGACTAATTTCATGAGAAATCCTAAAGAACAAGTCCATGAACATAAACGAAATTTCCAGAAAATTACAAGTTCTTGAACTTCCAGTAATAGTTTAATGTTTTCAAATGTTGCATGACAAATAAGAAAATTTGAAGACTTGTAGATTGTTCAAAAAGGTACAAGGACAGTGAAATACCTATCCACACTTGAATTCAACATGAATATTTGCTATATTTGAAAGTTTACATGCCATAAATCATTTTTTTCCCAGCAAGAGTCATTATCCAATCCTACATAACACTTCATTACATTCCACATACACTTCATTACATTTCCTTTAATCCTAACCCACCAATAAAACCAACAAAGCTCATCTTCAAACTTTTTGGCCCACTTTATAGATTCATTGTCAGTTTCCATTTACCTACACTTGCAAATAAAACCTTGCTTCCATACACCATTGAGTCCATAGTCCTTGAGTCTAAATATTTTGCTAAAAACACCTTGAAGCTTGCATGCCTTAAGGGCAAGCTATCATGCCGATAAACAAGGGAATACACAATGTCCCTTGTTCGTTAGATCTTATGAGTATTCAACAACAACAAATTCAATCATACTTAAAAAGATGTGTTCAGGGCATCTTAACTCTCATCCACATCAAAGATGGGAGCTCTTGTGTTGACTAGTGGCATCCATCAATGGCCACTAAGTTAACAATTTCTTGTTATGTTCAACACCGAAACATTTAATCACATGACAAGAATTATGCCAACAAGCATTGAAGACTTCAAGACCAATCATTTTGTAGTAGAGGAAGCAGATTTACTTTCATTGCTATTCAGTTTTTGATATAAATGACTTGAGGACAAGTCAATCAATAAGGCTGGGGGGAAAGTGTAAATTCTAAATTTTGTATACCTTCCAAGCCTTATATATTTTTAGCTGCATTCAACAGTAGATTCTGAATGTTCAGTAGAAGATCCAGCAGCAGATGCAACAACAATAAAATATTCACTTTTTGACTTCATCCACCTTTTTCACAGCCAAGTAAAAAACACTATGATTAGAATTTTGTAGCCACACATGCACAGTTCTCATCCATTTTTGAAAGGGTAAGTTAAAGTATGATATTTTCTAACTTTTAACCATTTAATTCCTTGAAAGCTAGAAAGATAATTTTTGGCAAAAACTTCCTTTCCTCGTTTCATAAAATTGCCAAAACCATCAGTTTGAGGGAGGGATACATTTACATTCATACTTTGTCACGCTCATATTTTTCCATATTCATATATCACATTCTAAAACCCACATACTTTAAAAATATATTTACTATTACATCATCATGAGCATAAAAATGGCTTTGTAAAAAGTATTTAAAAGATAATTGAATGCTAACGCAATCATGGTTGTTACACAAGAACCAACCATGATGCATTCCAACGAAATATTTTGCAATAAAAATCACATGATCATTATGCAAAGATCACACATTGAACTTGAATGCAACAAAAAAAATACTGTTGAAACACAAGAACCAACCAAGTTGCAATTCAACAAACACACTTTGCAAAAGTTAAGCAAATGATGTCATGCAAAGTCTAAGCCAAAGCTCAAGTATCAAAAGTAATGTAATAGATTGCATGAGGACATGGAATACCTTTAGTTTGGGGGTATGTTGGGCCTAGGAATTATCCTTTAAATACATCCACTTTCACTTCATTCACACATTTTCTCACCTCTATTCCACCACCATGTCACCACATCAACTTCACTTTCATCATTATATGGGTTAACTTTGGTTTTCCAAAACATTATTAATTCTTAGTATTTTTAAGAGAATTTATGGTTAAACTTTATAAAATAATATCCATATACTTATACCTAACAATTATAATGAGTTTGTTGACATGTGTAGGTACAAAGGAAGCTTCCAAGGTGTTTAGTCAACTTAGTGTCCTAAATTGCTACATAAATTATCAATCAGGGAGTCGTAAACTAATGAAGTGTAGTGCACTATATGTTGTAGATGACCCTTTCTTATCTCACTATTTTCAATTTTATGTTTGTTTTGGGGTTTATTTCTTTTGATTCCTAATGTTCTGCAATGTAATTGAAGTCTTAATTTACTGCTGCTAAGAGCCTAGAGAGATGAAGTGAGAGCTAAAAGTGCTTTTAGGCCAAATTTGGAAGTAAGGGTTTTAAACAAGAAATTGAAAAACAAAGTTTTTTTCTTGCTATTGTAATTGTTTCCAAAATATGAGTTGAAAGGACTCTTAAAACTGTTGTCTACTTAATTACAAAACCAAAAATTAAGTGAGAAAATGGAATTGCAACTATCTATAATAAACCGAAAATGAAGTACTGGAAACAAAACTACTTCTGCTGTCTAGTCTACTTGCAAAATTAAAGCTTAATGAACTACTGAATATGGAACTGCAATTAAACTAAAGGAAAGAAAAAAAATGAAATTACAACTATTCTATGTGTGAAAGAAAAACTAAATGAAGTATTGTTATCACTCTGCTATATAATTTAGGGAGAATTAACTCCTTACGATAGAAATATTTGAGAGATTTCATTCTTCATCATTCTAAAAGAAATAAACATGAGAATGCAAGGAAAAGCTTAGTCATAAATAAGCATTTCACCACTTAATTTTAGGTTCAACCATCAACGAAGGTCTTTTGGAAATATCCATTTAAATCATGAGTTACTAAAATGATAAGAAAATGGCATTAAATTATCTAACTTAAAACTAATGAATAGCAAGAAATCTCATTGATAAACACAACATTTCACCATTTAGTTTGAGGATTAACCATCAACGAAAGGCTTTGGAAACATTCATTTATATCATGAGTGACTATTCTAATAAGCAAAGGCATGAAACAACTTAAATTTAAAAACTAATGAACAACAAGAAGTCTCATTCATAAACACAACATTTCACCATTTAGTTTGAGGGTTAACCATCAACGAAAGGCTTTGGAAACATTCATTTATATCATGAGTGCCTACTCTAATAAACAAAGGCATGAAACAACTTAAATTTAAAAACTAAGAACTAAGGAACAACAAATGAAATGAATCTAGTTATGGTACCGACATCAATTTTAAAAACTACAGTTAAGAGGTTAGAAAATAATGGAAACTAGAACTACTCTATGCTAGCATAAAACTTATCCTAAGTTAGTGGAAACAAATGACACAAGCTGCAATAAACACAGTGTTAGAAATGATTATGAACATGATGAAAAACATAGTAAATGTACAGTTAAATGAAGAAAGACAACAAATGAAAATGTACAGAAATGAAAAGTACCCTTGACCACGCAGGGGCCCTCTGCCAGGTCTAGGATTAACAATGCAGAATCAACACTTCACATGCTTTAGGTATCCATAAAAAAACACAGAGTTTCTATATTAAAAACAGAGTACTAAAGTCTTCAAACTACAAGCAGAAATTGCACTGTCTACATAAGTAAAAACATTAACATCTTCTGCGTTCTGAACGCTGATATTTATAGCAAAAAATACACAACTGTTTGAAGAGAGGAATTATCTACAGAAAACACGTAGACAGGTAGTGTATCTGGAAATTTAGCCTTCGGTTGGCTTGAAACGTAAATCTCAAATAGTGGCTGTTGGATACTGGTTATGAAGGTGGCAAACGACATCCTTGGCTTCAAGAAACTGCCTCATATTTATTTACTAAGAAACGTGTAAAAACAAAGTTCTACTTGCTGTAGATTTCTTCCATTGACTCCCCTTTGACTGGGGTTCTCCTTATCGATTTTGGTTAAATGGATAGGACACCATCCATGCTCAGATGTTTTCCCAGCTACCCATATGTTCTGTTTCCTCTCCTGAAATGTGTAACCTACAAAAGCATCGAGATGGCTACAGAACAACTGGTTAGCTACGGAATGTGGCTGCATTCCGTAGCTTAAAAACAAAAACCTATCCAAAAAACAAACATAACAATATAACTTGAAAATCACTTGAAATATACTCCTTGAGACAATATGCAATGGATTTTGATGATTTAGGATGCATTTTCATGGAAGAGAAAAGGAAGAAGGATGAAGAAGTTGCTTAAGAAAGAGGCAATTTTGGAACTCAACATACCCCCACTACGAGACTATTGCATGTCCTAGTGCAATAAAAATTGTAACACCCTCCTTCTACTGCATTTGCTCTAAAACTTCAGCTGGAACATCCAACATTTTCTTGCTTCTCTTTGCTATAACTGCCATTCTAGGCTTTCTTATGAGGAATTTATATTTAAGGTTAGTAAGAGCCCTGCTTAGCTTCTTGTTTTTCCTCTTTATTTTTTTGTTCTTCTTATGCCACAGACTCAAATGAAGCATGGTGTTATCACAAATGATCTTATCCAGCTTGTTTTTCTCTTTTAAAACTTCATTTTCCTTCTGAATATGCCTATTTAAGACCTCTAACTCATAGATTTCTTTCTTAAGTGAGCTAATCAGAGTCTCTTGTGATGTAGTTGGTGGGTTGGATGAAGTCCCCTGATCTACTAATGTATTCTTCTGCTCCAATGACTCAATATAATCATAAATCTGTTATTGAACTGGGTCAATCCTTGGAGAGACTCTCCTTGGACTACTCTCAAAGTTTTGTTGAGGAGAATGTTGTGGACTTTGCTCAAATGAGACGTTGTCTTGGGATTGAGTTGGAGTTTCCTCTCCAAAATCTATGAATTGGGCCTCTTTGGACTTTGTTTTCTTCATTCTGCCCTTAAGCCTAGAGCTTCTCCTCAAACTTTATGAGCCTATGTTTTCTTCTTGTCTTCTTTTCCCATTTTCCTTCTCTTTCTTGGACTATTCCTTGATTTTGACTAATTTTACAGAAAGTAATTTCTCCTCCTTTGATGAAGGTTCAGGAGTTTGATAGATTTCCTCAACTTTTCTTTTCATTTTTCCTCTCTGTTTTGTTTGCTTTATGCTTTTTGTTAGATTTTTTGAGAGAGGTTCTTCCTCATTGTTTTATTTTTCTAAAATTGTAGTAGTGTTTTGAATTTCAAGACTTGTTCTTATCCTCCTACTCTTTTTCATTGAACTTCCTTCAGGTAACTCAGGTGGATCTTGGAAAAAGTCCCTGATCAGAGAGTTTTGCCATGTGTCTCCTATATCCTTCAAGTAATATGCAACTAGAATTTTTATGAGACCATGTTGATAAAGGTGAGGTTCTATATCTTCTATTTTCTTCTGAATAGTGGTGGACATCCTCCTTAAGCTATTCAACATAAAGAATGGCAGATTAATGGTTCCGTTTTCAAGAAAGTTCATCAACAACCTTATGTGATACATATACATGGAACCATATCTACCCTCACATGTGATAAATTTCTTCAAAATCAATAGCAAGCTACTCCATTTATCCTTAAGTGCAAAGATGGGAATTCCTCTTTTGAAAATTGAAATATCCATACCTGGGTTTTGGAGAATGACTTTCAAGTCTCATCATGGAATTCATTATTCTTGAACCACCTCTATCAGACTTTTGGTAGTTCAGTTGCAACTGCAATGAAAGACTTGGTCACTCAAAATTTTATATCACCAATCTCCACATCCATCCCATCAAACAATCTAGCAAATGACTTGGTGATTTCTTTGTAATGGCCATCAAAGTTCTCAATAAGCTTTAGCCAACCAGCTTTCTTCAACATCCCTTTCAACTGAGGGCATCCCTCCATATATTTTAGTCCTATAGGTTCTGTTCTTACAATGGGACCCATTACTCTTTTCTCTGCTTCTCTTTATTGTCTCTGTGTGGAATACTTTATAAAAGTTAGTGGTATATACAAGTGAAAATAGTTACAGAGACGGGAATGGAATATCAGAGTATTGTGGAAAGAAAACAATGGATATGGGAATGAAGCATGAAGTTGTAAGGAAATCGTATGCATGAAAGAGTGCCGAGATTGTAAGGAATGGAGGTGCTACATACATAGACTGTATGAAAAAAGAGTGTTGTTTACACACAGAGAGAACCGAAAACTGAACGATCAATCCAAGTACTCGTATACATAAGAAGGTTGCAGAGGTAAAAACAAGAAACTCGGTATATTAAAGGAACAATAGGGACGTAAAAGAGTCATATCCAACTGGGTCAAGTTATATAATTAGCCATTAAATAGGTGGAGTAGAGAAGTAAAGTGAAGTACGTGTTAAAGCCGGAGATCAAATCATGAGACCGTTAGGCATTAAGTCGGAAGGCATGGTGGAGTAATTACGACAATCAAATCGCATTATGACAAGTTAAGGAGTAGCGTGATTATTCAAATTATACAACTTATGTTTATATATTGCTATTTGAAATAGATTTTTATTCTCACCTCTAGAACCATACCTTTCCATTTGCTAACCTTTCGTTGTTTTCTTTTTCAGGTGCTTAGGTGCTGATGTGTCTTAAAAAGTTGATTTCTCCTTCAATACCTGCATATGAAATTTATTATGAATTGGCCTTTTTATTTTTTTGAGCTAATGATCAAATTGTTACTACAGAGTTAGATTGGCTGCAGAACAGGATTATCTGCGGAACTGGAACAACTGCGGAACTGGAACAGTTGCGGAATGTAAAACACTGAATAAAATATGACTTTATGAATGAATGAAAAATGGTATAGACTGTGTGGATGAAATATGGTAGAGTGGAAATGAAAAATGGATATGGAAGAAATGCTGGTGAAGTGGAGTGAAACTTGCAGAAATAAAATAGAATGAAATGAAGTAAACCATGAATTTTCAGAATGCATAATGAGTCACCATTTTTGGAAAATATAGGGTGTCAGATTCTTCTGATTTTCACCCTCTATTTTCTATATAAGGATGCCAATCAGTGATTGGTAACCTTATACATTATTTATTTTATTTTGTTTTGTTTTGTTTTCAATTGATGAAAAGAACAAAGACTAAGTTGGTGGAGAAGAAGGATTCTTCTTCACCAACTTCATTTCAGAATTATTTTGAAAGATCTTGATAAACTCATCCTTTGAGATTGGCTTTTTATAAATATTCAACCTATGCCCATTCACAAGGAGAGGAGTTTGATGCTCATCTATTGTTTTGATTCTTACTGCTCTATTACTGAAAACTTTTCAATCTCATATGGCCCAAGCCAATGAGTTTGAAATTTTCCTTGAAAATCCTTAAACTTTGAATCAAATAGCAATGCCCAATCTCCCTTTTGAAACCTTTTGTCCTTGATGTACTTGTCATGCCACTTAAATCTCTGTTGCTGAACTAGACCAGTCCTTTGAACAACTTCTTTTCTGATTTCATCAAGTTCATTTAATTGCTCCAGTCTATGCTTTTGAGCTTTTGACAAATCCATCCCCAACTTGACCACCATCTTGAAAGTTTTGACTTGGAACTCACTGGGGAACAAGACTTGCTTTCCATAAACAAGTTCATAAGGTGTATGTCCTAATGTGTTCCTCCATGTAGTTCTATAGGCCCACAAGGCTTCAGGAAGTCTTTCTGCCCAATCTCTTCTATGTAGATGCAAAGTCTTGGTGAGGATTCCTTCAATCACTTTATTTGTAGACTCTACTTGACCATTTGCTTGTGGATGATAGGGAGTGGATTTCCTATGCTAGATCTTGTACTCTTCCATAAGCCTCTCCATCATTTTGAATGTGAATTGAGATCCCTAGTATGTCGCAATTTCTCTTGGAACACCAAAGCGAGTAAAAATATCCTAAAAAATAAAACTAATTACAAAATTTTCATTAGCAAAAAGTAATGCTTTGGCTTCTACCCATTTGGTGACATAATCAATACCTACCAATATATACTTTTTCTACTTGGATGGAGTATTAATAGGTCCAATAAAGTCTAAATCCCATTTTTCAAAGGGTTCGATAAGTACTTGAGGTTGTAATGGCATCTCATTTGAGGGAGTAGGTTTCCCTACCCTTTGGCAGTTGTCACACCTTCTGACATATTCTTTTGCATCTCTAAAGATGGATGGCCAATAATATCCTAAAGAAAGGATTTTATAGGCTGTCCTCTTATTAGAAAAGTGTTCGCCACACGGCTCATCATGACATGCTTTGAGAATATTAGGCATTTCATCTTCCCTGACACATCTTTTGATCATAAGATCTGGCCCTGTTTTATACAATTCGTTAGAGATCCATGAATATCTTGAACTATTTTGAATAATCTTTCTCTTCTCTCTAGGAAATAAATGTGAAGGTAACTTCCCTATAACCAAATAATTAGCAACATCTACAAACCAAGGTGTTTGAGTAGTTACTACAAATAGATATTCATCAGGGAACTTATCCTCAACCGGAGAGTCTTCTTTGATATTTTGAATCCTGGACAAGAAATCAACAACTGTGTTTTGTTTTCCAGGTCTATCTAGCACAATAATATTGAATTCTTGCAAAAGTAAAAGCCATCTTGTAACTCTACCATTAGTAATAGGTTTATTCATAAAATATCTAATTGCAGAGTGATCTGTATGAACAAAAGTTTCATAGCCTGTTATATAATGTCTAAACTTGTTAATTGCATGAACAACAGCTAAGAACTCTTTTTCAGTCATAGTATAATTCAACTCAGTGGGAGTCAAATTCTTACTTGTATAGTAAATGGCATAAGGAATCAAATATTTTTGTCCCAGTATAACTCCTAAAGCTGTATCTGAAACATCTGTAGAAATATGGAAAGGAAGTTTCCAATTTGGTCCTCTTAATATAGTTGCTTCAGATATTTTTGCTTTCAAGGTTTCAAATGCTAGTTGGCAATCAGGATTCCACTTTAATTCACAATCTTTTGTAAGCAATTTGAAGAGTGGAGATGCTACTTTGGTAAAGTTTTCTATGAACCTTCTATAATATCCTGTAAATCGTAGAAAACTCCTAACATATTTTTGGCAATTTGAAATTGGTAGCTTAGAGATGACTTCAACTTTAGATTTTTCTACTTTAATCCCATCTCCTGAAATGTGATGTCCTAAAACAATAACTTCCATAAACATCATAAAGAATTTTTCATGGCTTAGTGAAAGGTTTGTTTCTTTACATATTTTAAGGACTTTTTCCAAATTTTCCAAGGCTTCTTCAAGTGTGTTACCATAGACTGTAAAATCATCCATATATATGATCCAGGTGGATATTGGTGGCCACCTGCCAAGTCCACCTAGACCCCCACCATTGTCTTTCTCAGCATTTTCAGTTTCCTTAATTGTAGCACAACTTACTATTTTAGCAGTTTTTCAAGTCCTGAACTTTCGGAGCCGTTTTGAGGCCCTAAACGACGTTTTTTGGGGAATCCGGGGGCAACATGGGTCCATGGAATGGACCAAAGTTGCCCATTCCAACAATGATAGTGCTCTAATAGATCTTTCTAATGAGCTATTTTACGCGTCAAACGGAGATCATATGCTAAAGTTACGACCCCGGGAAGTTGATGT
>APFE030461780.1:34270-68582 GCA_000404065.3 Pinus taeda | reverse complement strand
ATTATAGATATGTTAGTCCTGACTTGGTGGATAAGTGTGGTTTGAGTAAGGAATTGCATGCAGAATCTTGGTTAGTGCATTTGGTTATACGTACAAAGAAGTGAGTTTATCATTGGGTAAGAGCTTGTGCATTTGATTTAAATGGTATGCCTACCACAACAAATTTGAATGTATTATCATTGGGATCATACAATATGTTGTTGGGCATGGATTGGTTGTACCTTCATAGAACCTAGGTGGATTGTTATGACAAAGCCATTGAGTGCGTGGATGACAATGGGGAGCCAAGATTCTTATAGGGAAAGAAGAAAGGCACATCAATTAGGATGGTGATGGCCATGCACGCAAAGCGTAGTCTCAGAAAAGGGTGCATGTTATTCGCAGTGCACATTTCTAGTGGCAAAGGTAGGGAAGTTGAGGATGCATATGTTTTGAGTAGATACCTAGTTCTACAATAGTTTTAGGATGTATTTCCTGAAGACATTTCAGAGTTACCACCTCTTAGGGAGGTAGAATTTTCTATTGAGTTAGTGCCATGGGAAGCTCCAACATCAAAAACACCTTATAGGATGAGCACACCTAAGTTGGTAGAGTTGAAGTTGTAGTTGAAGGAAATGTTGGACAAGGGATTCATTAGGTCAAATTTATCACCTTGGGGCGCATCGATATTGTTTGTGAAGAAGAAAGATGGTACTCTCATATTATGCATTGACAAAAAGAAGTTGAACAAAGTGAACATCAAGAACAGGTATCTCTTGTCGAGGATTAATGACTTGTTCGATTAGTTGAAAGGATTAGTAGTGTCCTCAAAGATTGATTTGAGATCTGGATACCACTAGGTATGCATAGAAGAGGAGGGAATTTACAATACAACTTTCCGAACTAGGTATGGGCATTATGATTTTGTTGTAGTTCCATTCGTTTTGACTAATTCTCTAGTTACATTTATGTTCTTGATGAATAATGTGTTGCATCCATATTTGGATGTGTTTTTTATTATGTTTTTTGATGACATACTAGTATATTCTAAAAATGAGGAAGAACATGTCAAGAATTTAGCAGTAGTGTTGAGGTTGTTAAGAGAGCATTAGTTATATGCTAATCTCAGCAAGTGCAGTTTCTTTCAGACTAAGGTACACTACTTGGGACATGTTGTTTCCAAGGAGGGCATAGCAGTGGATCCAGAAAAGATAAGGGTCATCATGGAGTGGGTATCTCCCATGAATGTGGATGAGGTGATATATTTCATGGGGTTGGCAGTCTATTACAGGAGGTTCATCAGGAATGTCTCATAGATTTCTTATCCTATTACATCATTACAAAGAAAAGGTAATAATTTTGAATGTAAAGAGGAGTGTGAGGCTAGTTTTGAGAAGCTTGAGTAGTTGTTGACACATGACCCAGTGTTACGGATTGTAGATCCGAACAAATAATTTGTAGTATGTACAAATGCTTGCAAAATAGGACTTGGTGGAGTCCTTATGTAGGATGGAAATGTGGTATGCTATGAGTCATGAAAAATAAACGAGCACGAGCAGAACTACCAGGCACATGATCTTGAGTTAGTAGTGATCATACATGCATTGAAGATGTGGAGGAACTATCTTCTTGGCATGAGGTTTGTTCTTATGAGTGATCAAATTAGGTTGAGGTATTTGTTTAACCAAATATGAATGCCCAGTAGGCTAGATGGTTGGCCACGATCAGTGAGTTTGACTTTGAGATCAAGTATATCAAAGGAAAGGAGAACCGGGTGGAAGATTCTCTTAGAAGGTGGATGCATGTAAATCACTTAGTAGCTATGATCTCTTATGGGACACACTTACAGGATAGAATCTAGTAGGTAGGTCAATAGGATGTTAGGTATATGTTGATTGTGCACAGGTTACAGCAGAGTACAGGTACAGATAAAGGTACAGGTACAAGAAGTAGTACAGACACAAGTATAGGTACATATACAGGTGCAAGTGCATAGGATGTGGACTATTGTCTTACAACAGATGGATTAGTAAAATTTAGAGACAATATATATGTGCCAGACAATAGTGATCTCAAGAAGGTGATCTTGAGGGAGTTTCACACGAAACCATATTTAGGTCACCCAAGCTACCATAAGACATTGACTGCAGTAAAGGAATTTTATTATTGGTCGAATCTAAAGAGGGATGTAGTAGAGTTCATGGGTAGGTGTTTTGACTTTCAGTGTGTGAAGGCAGAGTGTAAGCATCTAGGTGGACTGCTACAGCAAATTATGATTCCAGAATGGAAATGGGAGGTCATTTCAATGGATTTTATCACAAGTTTTATGAGGATAGTGAGACAACAAGATCCCAACATGGTTGTTGTGGGTAGGTTGACAAAGGTTGCACACTTCATTCAACTGAAGTCTACATTCTAAGCTAGTGATGTAGCACAGGTATTCATCAGAGACGTGGTGAAATAAAATGGTTTTCCAAAGAAGATTGTGTTAGAAAGGGATGCAAAGTTCACTTCCAAGTTTTGGAAGCAAGGAGTTGTTTGCAGTTTTGGGCACATATTTGACCTTCAATATAGCTTATCATTCACAAACAGATGGATAGACTGAGAGGGTCAACAGGATATTGGAGGACATATTGAGGATGTATTTGATTCATTAACAATGGAAGTGAAAAGAGTATCTTCCACTGGTAGAGTTTGCTTACAACAATGGGTATCAGGAATCTTTGAAGATGGTTTTGTTTGAGGCATTGTATGGGCAGAGTTGCAATACTCCCATTAGTTGGAGAGATCGAGTTATCAGGGTGTTTATTGGACTAGACATGTTGGCAGACATGGAACAAGAAATGTAGGTTATAAAGAAGAATCTGAAGGCAGCACAGGATAGGCAGAAGATCTATGCAAATTAGAACAAGTTGTTCAAGGAGTTACAAGTTTGGGAACATGTGCACTTGCTCATCAAACCAAATAAGAGCTCATTGCAGATTGGATCATGTGCCAAGATGGCACCACGATTTTGTGGACCCTTCAATATTATTGAAAGGATTAGGCTAGTAGCCTATCGACTTGCATTGCCTCTAACAATGAAATTCCATGATTTTTTCCATGTGTCATTGCTTAAGAAGTATGTTAAAGATGTTGATCATGTGATTAACTGGTATGTCTTGCAGGTGGAACCAGATGGATAATTCTGGTCGAAGACTCAGTGTATATTGTAGAAAAAGGTTCGCATGCTCTAGAACCAACCAATTGAGTAGGTTAAAGTGCAATGGAAGCAATTTGAGTCCGATGAAGCTACATGGGAGATGGAGGATCAGATGTGGGCTATGTATCCTTCATTGTTATTTGGTTGAGGCAAAGCCATTTTGGTATGGTGTTTTGGTATATGTTTTGATACATATTTGATGATGTTTTGGTATATGTAAATATGTATATGGATGTAAAACCTGCCATGATATATGTTATAAATCTCTAATAAGCGGTATGGGTTTCATGTCATTATGATGTTATGCTTGTTATGTTGTCACATTGGTTTGTTTTTACCAGGGTGATCATTGTAAATACTACATCGAGCTATGTTATAAAGCTCCATGGGAAGTATATCTTCTTCTCAAAAGTTTTTTAGAGGTATAGGTGTGGTTGAACACCAAGGGTGGTGTCCCCCAAAGGGGAGGGTTCTGTAACAGCATTGGTGAAAATTCCATGTAATAAAAGTTAATAAAGACAAAAATAATAACCACAGCTAATGGGACACTTATTCCAGGCTGAATCTTGGGCAAAACATCCTAGTGGATGTTCATTTGGTTCATTAATGGCTAAGGAAATTGGCAAAGGAAATGGCTAAGGCTTTGAAAAGGAAAAATGGAATTTTTGGCACATTTATCTATGAAAATAATGGAAAATTGGAGAAAAGGACGGGGAAAGGTCACAAGTTTCATGTGAGGAGGAAATTTAAGGAAAATAATGGAAAATGAAGAAAATAGATGTCTAATTGATAAAAAGTATTATGAGGATTAGTTTGTAACCTATTGTCAGTTCAGTTTTGTAGCTCTCTCATTATTTTATCTCTCTCTCTCTCTCTCTTGGAAACTTAGAGTTTTCTTAGAGCACTTTGGCATTAGATAAAGAAAGAGAAACAAGGCAAGAGGAAGGAAGGAGCAAGAAAGTGAGAGCAAGATCAAGAAGCTACAATAGTTTTCTTTATAGGTATCGATTTGCATGTGTATTTTCCTTGCTAGATTTGGCACACATGGTATTGCATGTTGTTCTTTTGTTATTATGGCATGGGTTTTTCCACGTATGATAGTGTCTTCAGCCTAGCCTTTCCATTTTCAGATAGCCATGGTGAGATGGTGTTCTTATGTTTTGGTTGAGCTAGATTGCCGGATGGATTAGAAGCTAAGTGAGGTGGATCTCCAAATGATAGAACACATGGCCTAGTAACCCTCGAACAAGACTGTGGGTTGCAATAAAGTTGGATTTTGTGTTGCCTCGGTGGGCCTCAGAATCCTTTCCGGTGAATGGTAGGATATACGATAAATCCAAGAGGTGTTTTCCTTTGATTAGGCATAGGAATACTTTTCATTGAATGGTAAGATATACTGTAATACTAGAGGGTTGTGTCTTGGCTTAGGGCCTAGTGATCCATGGATTATATTGTGGATTGCGGTAAATCCTAGGAGACTAGGAGATGGGAAAATTCCTCACGGTGTAGGTGGAGAGATTTGATGGCGTCCATTCTTGTTTGGCCCAGTGATTGAGTGGAGATCATGGTAAAGAATGTTATTTCATGTTCATGGTATTAGCCTAGTCATCCGGGATGGATTACTGTAAAGCCCGGTTTCTATTGATGAGGGTGAGGTGGTTTAGCCTTAGGATGCCCTAGTTGGTTCTTTTAGTTTGAGTCCCAAATTCATGCTTGGAATATGGCACGAGGGTGAATGGATGAAGAGATATTTGGCTCAGCCATTATATGGTTGGGTGGAACATGGTATTCTCATCCCGAGTTCGGATTTTGCATCATCAATATGAGGTTATTACTCCTTGTATTTCTATGAGCATTATACTAGTTTGTATGTAGATTATATGGTTGTGATTTCCTTTGTGTTAATATTGCTATTATGTTGGTTATGTATATGTTTTATGGTAGTGTCTATGTATGGCTCTCATCATGTTTTTACTTGTAAATGAATTGACATTGTATCTATGACCTAATAGATGATATTACAACAAACGATATACGGGAACAATGCTTCATATCGATTCTCAAATAAGTATGAGACATGTATGCTTAAATATGTTGTTTACGCCTGTATATTACATATTCATGATATGTTTGATGAAATTCCTATCATGGATAGTAAGGGTCTAGTTAAGGGCTTGTTCAATTTTTTGTATTGGCATCATTGTTTCCTTGTTATCTTTTTGTTATGAAGGTGTCATTTAATTCTAGGCAGTGACCTGGGCTCTAGGCCTAAAAATGTGGCTCAAATCCTAGGGACACTGGCACAACACTAAGAAAAATAGTCCCTGGACACTGGCAAGCCTTGTCATGAGAGCATCCATAGCCTCTTGGACACACCCATATCATAGGAGCTTCCAGAGGTAAAGTGGTCTAAAACCTTAGTGGGACTCAGTGGCTGGTTACCGGAAATGTTGGGATGGTTCTTATGGGTTCTGTAGCTAATGTGGAAGGTTTTTATGATGTGTTTTTGTCAATTCCATTTCCTTAAGGTCACCAAGGAGGTTGAATCCAGTCATAGTAGCCTAAAGTCACATGTTTACCCCGGTTGGTTGGTTCGTTGGGTAGATGTGGGAGGAGGGTGTTACATTGTCCATGATTGATTCTAAGTGGTCCCTGTCCCTTCAAATTCGATAAAATCTAAAGAATCACTACATTTACCTTTATTTTCTTCTCCTTTTCCCTAGCAATTATTTCCCGTGACTAAATTATCCTATCATTATCTTCCTTACAACTCCTGATCTCTGCTTTCAAACTCCTCAATGTGTCTGCCATGTGATGGGAGTACTCATCACCATGCTACTCATCTGATATATAGGGATAAGCATGTGAATTGTAGTCCACCATTTTTCTTATCATATTTGATCTTCTTCCTGCAAAAATACAATGTCAGCTAAACCAAATATAAACATAATTAAACGTACCTCAATGAAGTTCAGGGGAGGCTATCTCATCTACAATATCAATCCATATATATATATTATATAAATATATATAAAATATATATTATATATAGAATAATTATATATTATATTATAGAGAGAGAGAGATATATATATATATCTATATATATATATCAACATGTCCATCATCCCAACAACAACATCATCAACTTCTACGTGACGACACAACTGCAACAATAATCATCACCATGCATACATAACAAGTACATGTACAACCTACATGCATGCATGAAAAACACACTTCTCCCATCTAATCCAAGTGTTGAACCTCAGAGCTCTAATGCCACTCGGTAACCATCTCTTCCAACACTTACCCAAGTTCACCAGTCCACCGAGGTAAATATGTGACGAAGAGTTATTATGATATAACTCAATCTCCTAGGTATATTTAAGGAAGTGGAATTGACAAAATAAAACTTTATTGACCTTCCTCAAGAGCTACATGATGCCCAGGAGCTAAATAACCACTCCAAGTGCCTAGACCTTGACCTAAACTACTTTTTGACTGACCTAGGTTACCAACCACATGCATAAGCCTACATCCATGCGATCATAGGTCTCCAGTCACATGAATAATCCTACATCCATGTGATTGTAGGCCTACATCCATATGACTGTAGTCCCAATTTCTTAGTTATGAGCCTGCAATCGCAAGATCTGTGCCACATTTTTAGGGATAGACTCCAAATTACTCCCCAAAACTTAATGAGACTTTCCAAAACAACAAATTACGCAAGGACAAAGCATGTAACACAAAACTTGATCAAGGAATTGACCTAACCGAGCATAACCATGACAGATATTTAGTTAAACATATTGAGAACATGTAATCTACAGGCCATAAATCCATATTTGGATGTAGGGGCCTCATACTTATCTAAGAATCACCAAGAAGATCTAATTCCCTCCCATAATAGCTGCAATAACATCTATTAGCTCATTCATTCAGAAACCATTCATCATCAAATCAAACATATAGATAGGTGTTAATGGTGTTGGACCCACCAACATGTCAAGGGATCTCCCCGGTAAGAAGTCCCAACTAGACCTGAGATCGTTTGGAGTAGGATTCCCAGGACTGGGTAGTAAAGTAGTGTCGTAACAATGATAGCATGCAAAGGTAAGTATGATATCTTTGTCGGAAGCAAGTGTGTGACCTTGCAACAAGTCAAGTGAGATGCATGGGGGTTCTAACACACGGAGGGGAAAAGGAAGTGTGTCCCTTAGAAGATTGTAATAGTATGAAGCCTAAAAGGAACACATGAGTGGAATGACATCATAGGTTGGAAGAAGAATAGTCCACAATCCAAAGTTATGTGTTAACACAACAACACATCTTCAACAAGATTCATACAATTTCATACAAAATAGTTCATACACGAATGTGTAAGTTAAATAACATGTATTGCTAAAGTAACGAGAATAGTCGAACTATAATGACAACATATGCATGAAAACATGTTGGATTAGTTACATATTATTAAGTGAAAGTTCCATCCATACATACACCATTGAAAGCCACTAGCCCCAATAGTGGAACATTACAGTCAACACCACCTTATCCTCTAAAGAGATGTACTCGCTCTACATTGTGGAGAAGCCAAGGCTCATCACAATACTCTCCAAGCCTCCTCTAAGCAATGTCTAGCCAAAAGCTTGGCTCCCAAAATCCTATTCTATGAGTTATGATGTTCTATTTATAACAAAGGGTGGGGTGACCCTTAACATTCCCCTTTGTGACTCTTCGCCTACCCTCATGACTCTTCAGCTTCTTTACAAAACTGATTACATTACATAGTGGCTCTTCACATTCCACTAGTGACACTTGGAATTTCACTTACAACCCAATTACAAGTAATACACATTTTCCACATGTACCCATGTGAGACAAAATAGGCTATAGAAAACCTAACAAGACAAAACACTATGACTCTAAGGTTTAGGGAAAGGCCAACTCGAAAACATCCACTTGATTCTTCTTGGTCATGTACTGATGTCAAGCTTGGTATTGTGGTTTGATGTCCCCAAACTTCTTGATGTTGTCTTGTTGAAAAAAGACTCTTACATCCATGGCATCTGGGCATATGGTCTTGGAACCTATGTTCGTCTCATCTTGAAGTATGCATAACATTGTCCGAAGTGTGGCTAGAACACGAATGTACTTATGCATGTTGTCTGTTCTCAGTTGCAAGTCATCATTGGTGGCCTTGCACATCAACTTCTCCATGTACCTATCGACCTCTAGCCAGACTTGGTTCTTGTGCTTAGCTTTGGCGAAGGAACCTTCATTTGTTCACTCTCTTTCTTAGCTGCTAGTTGTTCCAACTCATCAACCTGTATTAGTGTTGTTTTCTCTGTCATTGCGCCTTGCCTTTATTCTCCTTCCTGTTTTTGTTTCTCAACTCTTGCTCTTCCTTTGACTCTTGTTCTTCTTGTTGCGATCTCAGTTATGCTACCTGCAAGCTCTTATTTTCACTCTTCCTTCACTCTGCTATATGTTTCCTATGCTTCCTTTTACTTATTCTGTCAAAGCTAACTGTATGAAGATTGAACCCGCTTTTGCTATGTAGCTTTTTTCTCCCTCTATTATGTCATAAATTTCCTCTTTCCCTGATCCTATACTGGATTGTTTCCTTCTCCCACTATTGCTGGTCTTGCTGCCATGATAGTGTTTACTCATTTTTTGTAAACAATTGGGCATCTATAGATATTAGCAAGTAAACTAGCGCTTTCTTAACTGCTAGCCTAGTACTGCTTTCAGTGGTCACTCTTGAAACATGTCTCCTTGGTACCATGGTACAATGATTGTTGGAGAGAAGCGCTTCACGAGTATGGTACCTCTAGGACAGAACGAAAACTCATGGAAACCCAAAATTAGCTCTTACAAATCTAAATTTAGAGCATGATCAAGCAGAAACCAGGGCATCTGATGAGAGGAAATGCGCAGTTTTGACTAACAGGGGTGTCTAACTCACTGTGGGAACTTCACATTGTGCAACCCCAGTATTTAGTGTGGAATCTTGATGAATGGAACTGCCCAATGTGTGGTTCAGTCTGGGACAGGCCCTGGGAGAGACTGCACATTACGCAGTCTTAGTGACCAAGCTAGGAGACTGGCTCCTGGAACTATGTAATGCGCAGTTGGATCCAGCTCAGGATAGGATATACATAATTCTAGAAGCCAAGGCATAGCCCTTGAGCTCCCATATTACGTAGTGCATGCAAGTGAATGTGAGATTTGGGGATGGGGAGCCTAGATCTATTGATGGGGAGTGTAAAAACAAGAAGATATGAAGGATGGTGTAAGGATGAGTGCAAATCTGACTAAGTGTATATGTATGCATGTAAAACATGTGCAACAATCGATCAAACTGAAGGAACACAAAGCATTTGAAGGGAGTCACCACAGCGGCGACCGTTGGTGAAAAAACATGAATACTCATGCGACACTTGAGAAAGGAAATCTATAACTCGAAACAACGCTTCTACAAGATAAAAAAAAAAGTTAAAACGCTAGTGTTTATTCAAAAAAATGAGTGAAACAACACTTTCACATGCTAAACAAACCAAAGCGACAAAAAAAGTAGTAAAAGGTGATAAAAGCAAAACTCACCTCGAAAAGCAATGATAATGCTCTGAAGGCTCATTGATCTCCTTGGGAAACTAGATATTTATGATCGAATTTATAAGTGAGCTATAGAGGCATCCAACATAGATTTGAGCAAAATGGAGCTCATGATGCGTATGTTTGATATCAAGGACAATAACTACATTTTGCAGGAACTTCTAAAGATGGAAATGTGTCACCTTCGAGAAACTAATAATAGATCCCTACTTCCTAGGGATGCTTTTTCTCTCAGTTTCTTTCTTTTCAGGAGAAATTCCATGCGCTGCCTAGAAATATTGCACAGGATGGGGCAACTCTCTAGTTCATGCATTGAGCAGTTACTGAGCATAGTAGGTTTTGCACAATGTATGGGCTGAGTGGCTTTGTGATGCCTCTCAAGCTCTAAGAAATTTCCCATCTGAAGGCAGGTTGTCAATTGGCTTTGCACAATTCTGGAGCTAAAGGCTCACTTGCTGGCTTGGATTTCTCTCCGCAGCTTCCTAGTTAAAGACAAGCTTCCAGTTGGGCCTGCACAATTTTGGAGCCAAAGCTTACTGTTGGGTTGCACTATGCAATTCCTAAGAGCAAGGCTCACTGCTGGGTTGGGCTGCGCAATTATTGAGAGAAAGGTTGGCTGCCTTTTAGGACTACACAATTTTCCAAGGCAGTGCAAGAAATGGATGCAACCAAGTCACAGGGGGTCAACTTGTGGTTAGACAACAAAGAAAGTAAGTGAACACAAGCTATAAAGTGAAAGATAAATCAAATGAAAACACAACTACCTGAGTAGTGCAAGATAAGCTTCTGTGATTTAAGGAGGGAGGCTCCAAAACTAAGCGAAGGCAAAATTTTGGAGGGTGGTTGTAGCCATTACAACATAGAGTCACAACTAAAACATGTTATGAAGTCATGCTTATAACCAACATATAACCAGAATAATAACCATGATAGAACATCCATTAAAGCCACATAATAACAAATATAATTACTCATTAAAAATACAAGAGGGAAAAGGTCTCTTATTAACATATGCAAAATCCAACCAAGTCACGAACGTCTACATACCACTTGACCATAGGTTGCGCTGAATCAAATATTTCTTTTAAGAAATCACTACTGTCCCATATTCCAAGCATGAATGTGGGATCTCATGGAATAAACCAAAAAAAACCAAACTAGGGATTGCAGAGGCCAAACCATCTCAACCCTCAACCAATGATTCCGCCTCATGATCGGACATCACTAACCATCACCAGATTGGTCTCTACCCCAGTTTCTTAAGGTTGTAGAGTGTTTGTTCCAACCTGACTCCAAGAATAGTAACTCAACCCACAATTTCCGCAGGACTTTAGAGTGTTTGTCCAACCAAGGCTCCAGGACTAGTAACTCAACCCACCAAGGTCTCTAAAGTGTTTTTCTAACCAAGGCTTCCAGGACTAGTAACTCAACTCAATCTATTCTAGGGCTTCCAGAGCGTTTGTCCACCAAGGCTATAGGAACTAGTAACTCAACCCATAACCATAAGGAACATGAGAAACAATCAGAAACAATCAAGTGGGAAACCCACAACACCATGACTAACCAGGAAATGGAAAGGCTAGGCAAAACCACTGTCAATCCAGACAATCCTCCATGCCAGTGACAGATCATAACCAAACAACCACATGCATATACCATGCATCCCAAAACTAGCAAGGAAATCATACATGCAACTCGATACCTACAAAATAATCCTATTGAAGCTACTAATCCCATTGTACACATGCGCTTTCCTGCTTCTCCTTTGCCTTGTTCCCCCAAATCTAAAGTATGCCAAAATCCTCCAAGAGTGCTCCAAGGAACTTCTAAGTGTGTAAGAGTATGAGAGAGAGAGAATAGAAGAGAGATATCCAAGCTAAAATTAAAAAAAATAAAAAAAAAGTTGTGAACTGATCTGGTAATAAGTTCTTAGATAATTATTAAGGTATTACAGACTCATGTGCATGGATATGCCTATGTTACTTTGTGAAATGGATAGATAAGATTGTGAAATACATTGACAATGAAGCAATTAAAGAAACATAATAGACAACACACATAAACACAGCAAGTTTAATACAGAGTTCACCCAAAACTCCTGGGCTACGTCTCCTGGTCCAGCCTTCAGTGGTGGCCTCTCTATTATGTCTTTAGAAGAAGAGTTTTACAACAGTGAGCTCAAATTGAGCCTCACACAACAGATAAAAAAAACTAAGGCTTTACTTGTATCCCCCAAGTCTCTTTTGAGTACACAGACTCTGCTCACTGACTCTATGTCTTTGTTTGATCTTTGTCTCAGCACTGCTTCCCTCTATTTCTGGCAGTCTGTGGCTTTAAAGCCAATTTACGTTGTCTGTTCGTTTCCTCTTCTCGGGCTCTCTGGCTCCCCGGCCTCTATCCGCTCGAATCCCCCTTCTGAGTGTTAGCAATTATAGCATAATGTCTTCAGGGGAGGTGGCCACCTGTTCTATAATGAAAGAGTCCACCTAGCCTTTGGAACCCCCGAAATAGCCATTCTCTGTTTACACAGAGAAATACATTCAACACGTGAAAAATCTGCCGAAACACTATTCATCAGACTTCAATTATTCGTAAATTTGCACTATATTCCTATCAGGTCCGCCCTTAATCACTCTTGCATATCGCAACTGCCCATGTCTCATGGTTTCCCCTTTGTATTTGGAAAATACGTTCAAATATCGCAAAAATGTCCTTATGCGGATTTGAAACATCATATATTTTTATTCACAAACCCTTTCAGGTCTGGTCTTCATCGCATCGGCGCTTCCCTTTGTATTTTGTTTATTTAAAGAAATACATGACAATGCACACAAAACTGTCTTTTGAAGGATTTCAAACTTTATGGAATCTCGTTTATAGTTCTATCGGGTTCGGCTATCGCACCGCGCATATATGTATATAGCCCCGCTCCTCCATGTATCTCTGATGCGATTTTGCAATGCGACTCATCACAATCGCATGTTGCATGAGCCCCAGACTATTGTAAGCACTTCGCTATGGATTTCTGATGCGATATTGTGATGCAACATGGGTCATTGATCTGCGTGTTTGACGACAGTCCTCATTGACGTCGTTGATCGTTGTCGCATATACTATGTGGTCTCCACCGATAGCCTTCGCTTGCCACTGCCGATTGTGATTTGCCAATCGGATCTAGACCGTTGATCGGTGAAATCCGACGGCTCCTGTGCGTTGCTCCTTTGATTTTCGATAAGACTTTTTGTCAATGTTTCTTTGTGTTTTTGGCTGTCGATAGTGTTTTCCAATGTTTCGAAGGGTTCTTCCTCATGCAATAGTTTAGATATTTTAAAGGATTTTGAAGACTTAGAGAATTATTTGATCCATTTTGGATCACGCCTTCCCACTGAAAAATCTTTTGGACCACCAAAAGCTGGGTTTCAAGTATCGATCAAGTGACGATGCAACTTCCTCACTTGTCCAATTTCATCCATTATGCACTACTTGGTTTTGAACCTTTGAGTCTGATTCTTAAGTAGTCAACATCCCCTCTGCATGTAGTTCTCACCTTTCTGTCCAGAACTATATCTTCCTGTAACTGATTGAGATACTAAGGCAACAGGTCATCAATAGAAGGCAACTGAATTTTCTCTCCAAGATCTTCAATTAATGAAGGTTCAAACAGTCTTAAATTTTCTGCATTAACTACTGAATAGATGTGCATGTAAGATGGAAAATCAAGGTGAAAAGAATTCTCACCAATTTTCTCAAGTATCTTGAAAGGCCCATACCTTATTAGTTTCAGTTTCTTACCTTCATCTATATTGATGTACAACCAGACTTGATCACCAACTTGGAAGCTATGTTCAATTCGATGCTTATCATGCCTTGCCTTGTACTTGGCTTGGCTCTATTCGAGTTGTTCCTGCACTTCCTGGTGAATTTCTTAGATCTGTTCAATGAACTTGGTTGCTTTGTCCACATCACTATGTCCATCAAGCACTATGTATTTACTAAAGACAAAATCCAAGGGAGAGCTTGTATGAAACCAAAACAAGTCTCAAAAGGAGATCTCTGTGTAGAAGAATGCTTAGCACGGTTGTAAGTATGTTTCACATAACATAAATGTTCATCCCAAAGCTTGGGATGCTTGCTGCAATAACCCCTGAGAAAATGGATCAATGTCCTGTTGACTACCTCTGTTTGGCCATCTATTTGTGGATGAAAGGTCGTGCTCTTCTTCAGTCTGGTGTCCATCAATTCCCACAGACTTGACCAAAACTTCCCAACAAATCGGGAATCTCGATCAGATACAATGGAAGTGGGTAACCCAAAATGCACCCAAACATGCTGAAAGAACAACTTCGTTGTTTGTTCGGCTGTAATCTATTTGTTACAAGGTATTAAAATACACATTTTGTTGAATCTGTGCACAATAACATATAAATAGTCATGACCTTTCCTAGATTTTGGCAGTTCCCCAACAAAGTCCATGGAAACACTTTCCCAAGGATGAGAAGGAACTGGTAGTGGAGTGTACAAGCCTAATTTTCTATTGTTGGGCTTGCTTTTAGCACACATGGTACCCCCTTTAATATATCTAGAAATTGTTTCATGCATTCTTGGCCAGTAGCAGAATCTTTGCAGCTGTGCAACTGTTTTATTTACACCAAAATGACCTGATATTAGAGAAGTATGTGCTTCTCAGACTATATTAACTCTTTTAGTTGGAGGAATGCATAACTTTCCCAAATGATACAAGAGTTGGTCCTTAACATGATAACCCAATTCTTCTACTTGTTTTCCATGACTTAAAGTTGCATACACATCTTTAAAATATACATCTTGAGCATATTGTTCAATGTAGCTTTCATGCAATACTGAAATATACTTAAGTATAGTAGATGCATTTATGATTGGTCTAGATGACATATCTGCAATTGTATTGTGTATGCCTTTCTTATATCTGATGACTAGATGAAACTGTTGTAGAAAACACATCCACCTATAGTGTCTTGATTGCTGCAACTTAGTTTGTGAGTGTAAATATTGAAGTGGTTGATGATCAGTATGTATAACTGTTTCTTTGCCCAATAGGTAATGTTTCCACTTTTTCACACTCTGCACTAATGCATACAATTCTTTATCATATGTGGGATAATTAACTACTGCAGAATTAAATGTCTCAGAATGATAACATATGGGTTTACCATGTTGCATAAACACTACTCCCATGGCATAGTCACTGGCATCCGTTTCAATCTCAAATGGTCTTTAAAGATCTGGCAATGCTAGTACTGGTGTTGTACTAATCTTTTCTTTCAAGGTGATGAAGGCTTTCTGTTGTTTGCCTCCCCACTGAAACACCTTGTTCAATACTGTCAAAGCATGTAAGGGCGTTGCAATTAAGGGAAAGTTAGCAATAAACTTTCTCCAATATTGTGTTGCTCCTAGGAAGCTCCTAACTTCTGTAGCAGACTTGGGTTTAGGCCAGTTTACAATGACTTCAACCTTAGAGGGATCTATCTTCAATTCACCATCCCGTACTATATGACCCAAATAATTTAAAGAAGTTTTGCCAAATTCACATTTTGATAACTTAACATAGATCTTTTCTTTTTTCAAAACATCTAGAGTCTTCTTTACATGCTTCAAATGTTCTTCCCATGTTTTACTGAAAACAAGAATGTCATCTAAATATAGAATTACAAATTCATCAATAAAAGGCCTGAGTACATCATTCATAACTCTCATGAAAGTGGCAGGAGCATTAGTTAAGCCAAAAGGTGTAACTAGCCATTCATACAGCCCTTGCTTCATTTTGAAAGTAGTCTTCCATGCATCTTGTTCAGCAACTCTGACTTGATGCTACGCAAGTCCAACTTGGAAAAGTAAACAACTTCTTTCAGCTGGTCCAATAGATCATCAATGTGAGGAAGGGGATAACGATTCTTGATCGTTATTTTATTCAATGCTCTGTAATCAATGCACGTCCTCCACGAACCATATTTCTTTCTCACCAACATGATTGGAGATCCACATGGTGATGTGCTTGGTCTTATGAACCCTTTCTCTAGCAGCACCTGTACCTGCTTCTTGATCTCTACAATCTCTAAAGTGGATAACCTGTACATTCCATTGTTAGGCAATGGATCATCTTGCTACAAATGAATATCATGGACGGTATCCATTTTGGGTGGCAGACCCTTAGGTTCTTGAAATAGGATATCATATTCCGAAACAACTTTTTCTAAATCAACTTTCTGTTTAGCATCACAACCGTCAAATACATTGGTTTTATCAGGGTTCTTTTCCTTTACAACCATCAGTAAAAATTCCTTGCATGAATTTACAATTCTTTTCATCTACCCTAAGCTTATGAGAGTGTAATTATTTTTGAGTTTATGAGCTCTTATAATATATTCTATTCCATCTTTGGTGAGTTGATACTTATTTTTAGCTCTATAGAAAATGGATTTTCTATCATACGAGTAAGGACTTCCTAGAACAATTCCACATATATCCAAGGGAACACTATCTAACTCAACCTGATCTAAAAATGTTGACCCAAAAGAAAACCTAAGTTTACATTGTCTCGTCACTTGTAGCTTTGCTTTATCACGTACCCAACCTAATGGATATGGCTTCTTGTGAGGTGTGGTTAGTAGTCGCAACTTCTTTACAATTGCTTCAGAAATCAAGTTTACTTGTGAACCACTATCAAATAAAGTATCAATCCTTTGATGCTTTGAAATAACTCTAATATGAAAAAGCTCATGTATTTTCCTCTTATTTTCTTCATTATCATTAGATTGTGTAGAATTACTAGTAGATGCTTTAGAATTTTTACCTTTTATACCTGTAGCTGAGGCTGTTGTTTCATCACATGAGTCTGACCCCAAATCTTTCTGAATAGCAGCAACAGTCTTCTTCTTCTTGCCATCAAACTTCTTGGGTTTCATCTCTGAATGCAAAGACCATCAATGTTCATCATCATGTCCATCCTTCTTGCAGTGAGTGCATGAAGGTTTGTCTTTCTGTATAGCATTTGCCTTCCTCTCTTTCCATTTCTGCTTCCTCTTTTCCTTGTTCTTGCTTGCAGTGGGTTTTGATGATCCCCCAATCTTTGGGTTCACATTCTTGCCTCTAGCCTCTAGATGTGTAGCATGAAAAAATACCTCATCTATGCTAGTGGGGTTAAACATGAGAATGGTGTGCCTCAAATAGCTGTGCAGACCACCTATATACTTTAGAAACATTTCAGGTGAGTCTAGAGAAATGCCTAGAATTAAATATCTTTTTCTAAATAACTGGATATAGATTTGTACACTTTGCCCCTTTAATTGGTGGAGAGTTTTCCAACTCATCACGACTTGTTGCATATAAGCTAGTGGATAGAATTGTTTTTTAATGGCAGAAACAAATTCACTCCAGGTAGAAAGAATTTTACCATGCTTCTTCAAATCAGCTTGAGTCCTGCCTTCCCACCACACTAGGGCATTTCCTCCAAGGCGAAGGTTGGCCAGCTGAATCTTTCTCCTTTCTGAATCGATGTTCTGCACCCTGCAATATACATCAATTTGTCTAATCCAGTTATCTAGCTTTTCTGGATTTAATTCTCCATCATATATTGACAAATCAAATTTTACATCTAATTTAATCAAAGGGTTAGAAGGAGGTGTTGATAGAGGAGGCTCTTTTCCTTTCCCTTTGCCTTCAGAATGACCATCTAGAAGAGGTTCCTCTATTCCTTTGTCTTGTTTGGAGGTTGAAGTATCTTCACCTCAACCTTTCTTAAATTCTGAATACATCTCTTCTACCATGGCTCTCATGGTCATGAAACTATCCATGAACTGAGAGTCTGATTCCAAGGGAATTTCTTCTGCCATTTTCCTCCTTGGACAATCTCTTCCAATTTCTGGGTTAGCCTCAACCAATTCTCCTTCTCCTAATTTGAGCTTTGACCTAGTTAGCATTCAACAATCCAGCACAAACTTGTCTAACCTTAGCAAACCTAAAGCTTTGATACCACTTGATCTGATAATAAATTCTTAGACAATTATTAAGGTATTATAGACTCGTGTGCATGGACATGCCTATGTTACTTTGTGCAATGGATAGATAAGATTGTGAAATACATCGACAATGAAGCAGTTAAAGAAACATAATAGACAACACACATAAACACAACAAGTTTAATATGGAGTTCACCCAAAACTCGTGGGCTACGTCTCTTGGTCCAGCTTTCAATGGTGACCTCTCTATTATGTCTTCAGAAGCAGAGTTTTACAACAGTGAGCTCAAATTGAGCCTCACACAATAGATACAAAACAATAACGCTTTACTTGGATCCCCCAAGTCTCTTTTGAGTACACAGACTCTCCTCATTGACTCTTTGCTCTGTTTGATCTCTGTCTCAGCACTGCTTCCCTCTATTTCTGGTAGCCTGTGGCTTTAAAGCCAATCTGCGTTGTCTATTCATTTCCTCTTCTCGGGCTCTTTGGCTCCCCGGCCTCTATCCGCTCGAATCCACCTTATGAGCATTAGCAATTATAGCATAACGTCTTCAGGGGAGGTGGCCACCTATTCTGCAATGAAAGAGTCCATCTGGCCTTTGGAATCCCCGAAATAGCCATTCTCTGTTTACATAGAGAAATACATTCAACACGGGAAAAATCTGCCAAAACACTATTCATCGGACTTCAATTATTCGTAAATCCACATTATATTCCTATTGGGTCTTCCCTTAATCGCTATCGCATATCGCAACTACCCATGTCTCATGGTTTCCCCTTTGTATTTGGAAAATATGTTAAAATATCACAAAAAAGGCTTTATGCGGATTTGAAACATCATATATTTTTATTCACAAACCCTTTCGGGTCTGGTCTTCATCTCATCAGTGCTTCCCTTCATATTTCGTTTATTAAACAAAATACGTGACAATACACAAAAAATTGTTGTTTGATGGATTTCAAACTTTATGGAATCTCGTTTATAGTTCTATTGGGTCCGACTATTGCGTCGTGCATATATGTATATAGCCCCGCTCCTCCATGTAGCTCCGATGTGATTTTGCGATGCGACTCGTCGCAATCGCATGTCGCATGAGCCCCTAACCATTGTAAGTGCTTCACTGTGGATTGTCGACGCGATATTGCGATGCAATGTGGGCCGTCGATCTGTGTGCTTGATCGACGGTCCTCGTTGACCCCACTGATCACTGTCACATATATTATGTGGTCTTTTCCGATAGCCTTCGCTTGCCACTGCCGATTGCGATTTGTCGATCGGATCTGGACCTTTGATCGACCAGATCCAACGGCTCCCGTGTGTTGCTCCTTTGACCACCGATAAGCCTGTTTGTCAATGTTTCTTTGTGTTTTTGGCTACCGATAGTGTTTTCCGATGTTTCGAAGGGTTCTTCCTCATGCAATAGTTTAGATATTTTAAAGGATTTTGAAGACTTAGAGAATTATTGGATCCATTTTGGATCATGAACTGATCCTTATAAGCCTTTTTATCATTGAGGTCTCTATTTTCTTCATTTTCCTTAATTTTTCCTTCAATTTTCTTCACATGCAATTATGTGACCTTTCACCTTCCTTTTCTCCTATTTTCCATTATTTTCATAAATAAATGTCAATTAATGTCTCTTTTCCTTTGCCAATGCCTTTTCCAATTTCCATGGCCATTTATTAATCACCAATGATCCCCATCACTATGGTTTTTCCTAACATCTAGCTTGGAATACATGTACCATGACCTTGGTCTTATTTTGCCTTTATTAACTTTAATACATGGATTTTTTAACCAAGGATGTTACATTCATGTAATGGCTTTGGGTATTGTTGTTTTAAGAGTTCCCCAAGGACCATACCATGTATGTTCATATAGAATATAAATATATTTCTCATGGGAAGGAAAAGTGTGTGTGAGGGAGAGAATAGAAGAGAGAGCTCCAAGCTAAAACCGAAAAAAGGTTGTGAACTAATCCTTATAAGCCTTTTTATCATTGATGTCTCTATTCCTTAATTTTCCTTCATTTTTCCTTCAATTTTCCTCACTTGAAATTATGTGACCTTTCACCTTCCTTTTCTCCTATTTTCCATTATTTTCATAAATAAATGTCAATTAATGCCTCTTTTCCTTTGCCAATGCATTTTCCAATTTCTATAGCCATTTATTAATCACCAATGGTCCCCATCACTATTTTTTTCCCAACATCCAACTTGGAATACGTGTACCATGATCTTGGTCTTATTTTGCCTTTATTAACTTTATTACATGGATTTTTTAACGAGAGATGTTACATTCTTGTAATGGCTTTGGGGATTGTTGTTTGAAGAGTCCCTTGAGGACCATAACATGTATGTTCTTCATATAAAATATAAAGATATTTCTCATGGGAAGAAAAAGTGTGTGTGTGTGTGAGAGAGAGAGAGAGAGTTTTGTGTAAAGATATTGAAATATTTTACTTAAGGTAAATAATGAAATATTTTATTTATGGATGATATTGAAATCATTTTTTTACATTATTTTTTTTAATGTCTACTATGAACTCCATGTTAAGCACGAAAGGACTCTATCTATCTATCTATTTATGATCGACATTGAAATATATATTTTTAAATGTTTAGTGTCCATTCCATATTGATCATGGAAGGAATTACACATTTCCATACTAGGTTGTAGAAAATACATCTTGGCACAATAATAATATGTTTAATTTTAATTGTTTTGTGTGTAAGGGGAGGGGTGAGAGAGAGTTGATATTGAAATAAATATTTTATCTATGTTCAAGATTGAATTTTTTTTTTGTCATTACTTTGTCAAAATGTAGAAAACACCTATTGATGGAATAATATTTTATTTTCAATTACTATTGTTTCTTTCACAAGTTATATTTCTTGGGGAAAACTTCTAAGTATTTCCCATTGTTTAGAGGATGGTACTTAGGGTAAACCCTAGAATCTCCAAGGTAGAAGATTTGCCAACAATGAGGCTTGAAGACATTGCAAGGATATACTTGTTTAAAGCTAAACATTTCATTTGCGATGATTCAATCTAGGTGGGGAGGATAATAATCATTCCTCCCAACCACCCAAGCTAGACCCAATTAAAAAAAATTCAGTTTCTATCTATCTATTTATCTATCTATATTTGTGTGTACTTAAATAAATAATAATAATAATATTTAAAATTTATTATTAATATTTTTAGCTGTCAAAAATTCCATGTTAAGCACAATAGAATTAACATTTCCTTATTATTATATTGTGTAAAGACAATTAGGTTTTGTATTTTTATTTCTTGTAAATATGTTATATTTCAAGAGGAATATATGATTATATTTCTACTATTTTACTAAAAATTAAAAAATAAGTGAAGTTTCTGCATATTATTGAATATTTTAACACTTTTTATTTATAAATAGAATGAATTATTTGCAAATATTAATATATAAGTTTGTAAATTAAATATACACATCCCTTATCATAAATACTTCTAATATAAAATATTTTATTATAAAGAAAAGTCACGTGGTGGCAATGTCATTGCTTTTGCTTTTTTGCACATTGCCACCAGGAGGAATTTGTTATGTGGAAGCTCGAGCTAAGGCTTCAACCCTTAAATAAGCGCAAGAACCCCCATACTCCCTACCACACTACTATTGCCATGGTGAACTCAAGCTCGTTTCCTCACCATATCGAATTCATAGAGCACCAAAATCTTTCCATCCAATATAGAAAGTCTTGCAAATAGGGAAATTCATAAAGAACCAACTGCCTTAGAGAATGCTTCCTCTCACCAGTGTAGAAGTGAGGTGGAGAAAGATCATGAGAAAGGTCAAGAAATAGAGAAAGCAAAGAAGGAAACAACTACAAGGAAGAAAGAAACAATTGGTTCCTCATCTTCCCAAACTGAAATAGCAATAGACTATGATGGAGTCAAAGGGCAATGAATGACTAGAGTCAACCTTGCATTGGAAATGATGGGGCAAGAGTAATGACCATTTCCATTTTGGCATGCTTTCATATGAGCAACATTAACTCCAAACAATTAGTTAAATAATTAGTGCATCCCACTACCTAGAGTTGTTTGCATTTTGAGTGTTAAGACAAGATGTAAGGCATAATATGCCTTTAACACTTATCACCTAACAAAGATTAAAAAAATCATAATTACTATGACTTAGGTTATCAATATAATTATATTAATTAATATGAATGATTTATAAATTATTTTAATATATTATTATATATGAAAGGTTAATAAATAATGAAAAATTCCAATCACTTTTTTTAATAAGAATTATATTAAGATAAATATAATTTTATATATGATATATTTTTTTAATAAGTAATTATATTAAGATAAATATAATATTATTTTTTGGTTTTAAATAAACTAAAAAGTAAAAAAAAAATAAATATAAAAAATGTAATATTTAATTTAATTATATTATTTAATGTTATTCTGTTATTTAGTTATATAATATAGTATTTTGTTTTTTTAATAAATTGCTATCCACTAAATAACTACAATCTTTTTATCTATTAAGTTGATATGGTTATAAACTATTTCAATATTTTATTTTGAATGGTTTATAAGTTTTTTAATATTTATTAATAATCAAATATAAAATATATAGAATTTTCAATCACGTATTTCTAATAAAAATTTATAATAAGAAAAATAATGATATTTAGTTTTTTATATTTCTAAAATTAATTAGTATTTTAATGATTTTAATGCTATTTGATATTATTATTTAATTATATATAATATAAAAATTTATAAATTTTATTTATTAGTCATTTAAAATGATTAGACATAGAATGTATTAGATATACTTGAAGCGTTCCAAATTAATGATTTTTTCACTACAAAGTTTGCTTATGAAATACTTGTTACTTATTATATATATCTCATGGATTATTAAAATTTCAATTATATTAATTTCTTATAATACATTGTTAATAATTAATAATTTTTATTTATAAATTATATAAATACTCACAATACCCCAAATAAAAATTTAATTTACTATAGATTTAGAATAATTCATTAATAATATCAATATATTTTTCCATAACTTAATTTATTATCAAACTCAATTATAAAATGTCTCACCTATAAATAACCTACCAACTATAATTCTATTGAACCTATTAAAATAACCCATCTGTAATTGTCAAACTCAAATATAGTTAGGACTAGTTTAATAGTAAACAATATAACTTCAAGTTGTGGCATGTTATTAGCTTAATATATTTTTCCATTGAATAAAAATAACTTATTTAATTGTCCAACTCAATTATAAATTGTCTCACCCATAAATAACCTACTAACTATAATTCTACTAAATCTATTAGAATAACCCATCTGTAATTGTCAAACTTAAATGTAGTTGGGACTATTTTTAATAGTAAACATTATAACTTCAAGTTGTGGCATGTTATTAGCTCAATATTGTGACACTCCATCCAACTTCTTAAAGATAATTTTTATGGTTTTAGCCTTTATCAACTATTATCAACTATTTTCAAGAGCCTTATTTTTCTAAATACACAAGGAGAACTTTTTTCAAGTTAGTAGTGATAATTTTTTTTTATTGGATTATTATATATTAATTTTTTTTATGACATATTTATTATTATTTTCATTAATATATATTTAAATATGAAGATGAATAGTAATAATAAACACAGTCACACATGTCGTAGAAATGACGAATAATAAACACTTGCACTTAGTGTAATTCTCTAAGACCTAATAGTAAGGCGAGGTATAAATATGATATAGAGGCCTGAAGCAAACGTGGCCGCCATATCGAAATGGGAAATTCACTAGCGAAAGGGTGGTGTAGTCATTGAAAGTAGTGGCCTAAGAGAATATGGAAAATTTAATGAAAGATAGTGTTGCCCACCCTTCCCACCAGCGTTACCCCATTCCAGTTCGACGTGAATAGTCGTAGATACCCTACACAAGAGAAGATGGTTGTGCATGACCACGCTCGGATTTCATAGCCTTGGTGGTGGCAATTGCAAAACATCATTCATTAAAAACTATGAAACCAATAATTAACATAACAATTTGAAAAAAATAAACCCAATTTTTTTTTTTTATAAAATTAAAACTATTACAAAATTGTAAATATCATTAATAAAAATAAAATAATAAACCACCCCCACACCCCACAACCCAAACCTAAAAAAAATCAAACAAAAAAGAAAAAACAAAAATAAAAAAAAAAAAAAAAAAAAAAAAAAATCAAACCTAAAACAAAGAAATTTATTTCCCATAAATACTCATCAACAAATACCAATAAGACAAACTAATCCTTATCATGAACAAATTTCTAATAAGGCAAACCGATCCATAAAGGTACCTTCCATATCTTCATAAACTTTGTTCTTTTATTGTTCCCATGGAATTGTGAATCCTCTATCCAGCTTGTACAAGTTGTGCCTCTCTCATTAGCCAAGATAAATTGCAATATGAAAAAGTACCTGCAACATCTCTTCCATCTCCACAAAAATCCTTGTCAAATCACATGGAACCCCATATGGATCTTTATAATCCTTACGCTATTCTCACCTCTGAGTGACTTGTCACATCACATGGAACCCCAAAAGGATCTTAAAATTTACATGATCTCTTCCCTGGTCTAAATAAATCCTTGTCGTGTTGTCACCTCTAAATAACTTGTCACATCACATGGAACCCCAAATGGATCTTTAAAATCTACAACTTTTAAAAAGTATTCCAACCCTTTTTATTTTCATTGCAGACCCTACTGGTTACTATGGCATTCCAAAAATTTTCAGTACGTTGCTACCTAATTCAATTTTTTTGACAAATAAAATACTTATAAGATATATAGTAAAACAAAGATTAAAGCATCATTCCATCAAAAATATAACTTTGATCATGGTGACATCTTTTTTCATTCTCATCGTTAATATATGTTAATACATGTTTTTCTTTTAAGATATTTGATTTTTGCAAGTGTTTTAGTTTAAGTCTCGTAGGTAGTTAATAATGACTTTTAGGTAGTTAATAATGACTTGTCGATTGTTATTCACGGGTGTATTTGATATTGAATTTAGTATTTTTTTCTTTGGGTTAAGATTTAATTATTTTATTTTTTTTTATTTTATTTTTTTTTATATTATTCATTAATGCTGGATAATTGGTATTTAAGATTAAGATTTTTTTTAAAGATGTAAATATTTTTTAATATAAATATTATAGATGACAATTTTGGTTTGAAAATCATACGATAAAATGTGGTGAGTATTCAATAAAAAAAAAACTGTAATTTACTATTAAAATTGACAATTTTTTGCTAATATCATCTATTTAATAATATATATGTAAAAAATAGGTAAATTTTTAACCAAATTGGTGAATATTTTTCAAAAAATAGCCCATTTGTAAAATTTCTCCTCAAAAAGTTTCCCTACCTAAGACGTTCGGAAGTTCTAAAGGATTAAAGGAGATTAACTTTGTTAATCCACCCATAGACCTAAGCCCATGTAATGTATTTTAAGGTGATAATAATGTGACACATTTTTATGCACAATTTTGTTGATAATAACAACAATAAATGTTAAAAATAACATCTAGAAATTCCAATTTAATTTTTCCTTGAATTAAATTGTAATTATTTTCTCATAGCAACTTGTAATAGTTATATAAGTTAAGTTGACTTAGTTAGCTTAGGTAATTCAAGTTGGAAGTCTATCTGGAGTCATGTAAGTGTGATCCCTAAGTTTTAGGGGTCCAGATTGAGTTTATTGGAGTTGTAATTAGATATCTCAATTTGACTAAGTTATAGTCAGTTAAACTAGTTCTAACTATTGGAGGAACTAGTATAGGTCTAGTAGTGAGTTGGTGCACTGGCGCATCCTCGATGCTACTCCAGCTAACTAGAGATTCACTCAAGTTAAACTCATGCATGTAATTTCAGAGAAAGACCTAGTTGAGACTAGAGTGCAGGGACATTGTATTATCAATTATAGAATGATCCAAGTTGCACATATCATGCATGCAATCAGGAAGAGGACCTAGTTTGGATTGTGCAGTTTTGAGGAAGGATTTACCACATTAAATATGGGTTGATTCTCACAAGAATTGCGCAAGGAAATAGGGGCTCAGAAGGCAGCATAAATTGGCTTGGTGTTGGTCAGTGCGGGCTTGTGAGGCAGAGAGTTGATCATACTTGTGAGGAAGTGTTCTTGTGAGAACAAGCTTTGTGTTATCACACAGATTTGTTATTAATGCAATAGATAGTTGAGGTTTTGAGTAGTGGCTTTCCCCAAACAAACAATTGTCTTATGTGTCTTTGATTATCTTCCTCTTGTGGATTATTGTTTTCGTCGATTCTTGGTTTTTGTTGTTTAAAGAGTAGAGTAGATTCTTGATTTGTGTTTTAGTACATTACATGAGCTGTGAATCTACAGGAAAATCTACATGGTATCAAAGCTGAAGACAATATCCAAGAGAAGAATTCGAATTTGCCCTTTCAAATTGATGGAGCTCCAGTTCAAGGCAGATCCAGAAGACCTTATGTGCATACTTCTTAATGGAGCTAGAAGGCTGCTAGTCCACAGATTGAGGAGCAAGAATTTTTTGGGCGGCAAGTTTGCAGAGAAGATTTGAAAATGTTTGTTGAAATTTTTCAAAAAACAAATAGAATATATAGATTCCTTGTGAAAAAATACCCAAATTCAAAAAACAAATCGTCAAAATCGAAGTCCGGATGAAGGAGATATGGCTAATTTAAAATCAACTCTTTTTTTAGAAAATTTCGTGACGACGAGACAAATGAAACAAATTGGTGTATGAGTCAAGAACATGTATGCACTTGAGATACAAGATGCATGCAAAGCCTTGAGGAGAAAGGCAAAGGTTAGAGACTTGGTGGTTGAGAGCGAGCATAAATTACCTCTCAATATGCAGCCTCAAACAATTGTGGAGCAACCATAATTGGAGAAGAAAAGAGGAGATCAAGTGGATGCATCCACTCAAGTAGAGACCTCCAGTCAGGTGAAATTTTGAGCAAAGTGGGAAGAGGGAGCACATGTAGCCATACCTCCATGTGAGAGGTGGGGCGAGGTGGAGTGATGGTACCAAGAGAGCATAAATTGGGCAGGGCCCATTGAGAGGTTTTATCTCTTGGACCGTAGAAAGCATCCATGAATATTTAGATCCATTGAATGGTAGTTGGTACATTTGGATTGCTCTGTGTTCCCTCTCTTGCCACCCCTCATGGCCATCCAATCCATGGTCGTCCAAGAATGCAATATTATTCATTCATTTAAATAACATGTAGTCATCCATTCATGAATGGAAATTTCCTTCCACGTCTACTCTATCTTTCACTATCCTTTAGCTTTGAGCCAAATTAGTCTCATATAATGGATTACCTAGTCATACATCTCATATGGTCCTTTGGGGAGATTGCAATCCAACAACAACCATGATGGTGATGTGGAAAAGATTCATGTCATCGAACTCTTACAATGACAACAAAGCCATTTTCATGGAAACCAATCTTTTATTCATAGTAGACCTCCATAGAATCAATTTGCAATGGAAATTTGAGATGCATAAAAGAGAAAGTGGGTTTAAATTGGTGTTTTTCATATCCCAGAGGATGTTGCAAAGACTTATAATAAAGTAACCAAGGTTGTGAGAAGTGCTAAGTTAAAGAATATTTTTTGTTCCATGTCGAACAACCATACCAGTAGCCAAAGAAACATATTGGATTCATCGATGAGTCCCAATAACATCTTCATTTCTTGATTCCCCCCTTTTTGAATTTCTATAATGTCAAGCACTTAGATGTGTCTAGGTGTTGTGGCACTAGCACTAACAAGCTGACTTCAAAGAGGTTCTTATTTCCTAGAAGAAAACTTATATTAACATGGTTTTTGAGAGAAAACCCATCATTCTAAACATATCAACTCTTAATTTATATCATGTGGATGATGCAACTACAACCTATGCATAGGAGCATGAGATTATGAATGGTGCCATAATGCTTTATTCTACTACTTTGAACCCTACTAACTACCTCTCACTATTGGCAGTGCCTAGTGGGTTGTTATTGTTCAATGAGATCGCATCCCACCTTAAGAAAAGACATAATACTTGTGTCAAAAATAGAGATGAGATTAGTAAAGAAAAGGACATATACACAATGTATCTAGAGAATCTTGTGGATCACCTACTTGAATTTCTTGGTGAGGCAAATGTCATGTGCTTGTCCATAAATGGAGAACAAAAAGGAGGAATTAAGTTGAAAATACTCAAAAGTCATTGCATTGCAATGTCTAATTATAAGGTTGGAATTAGTCAATTGGCATGTTATCATCAAAAGCACCATGTGTGTTTGTATGTGTGTATGTGGCCCCTAGTGCATTTGATAGAAAAAAAATTATAACACTATTTGAATTCTTTTATTTAACAAGTATTATCATTTAATGGAAACCATCTTACTTCTAGATTATTTATTAAATTATGTTTGAAGAAAAAACATTGAAAATTAGGTGAGTAATATGGATTATACTATGGCCATAGACTTTCTATTAATCTAGCCAATTAATATCTCATGGTTGTAAACATGACAAAGCTCTTCAAGAACATTACAATGAAGTTGACTATTTGGAAGCTATAACACTAACCCAAAATGGAACTTGTTACCAAGCTTTTTTATTAAACATCATCCTTAGGATATGAAAAAATTAAATACCCTCCTCTTCAACTCTTATTTTGATATAGATATTTGATAATAACAATTACACTACAAACACCCATCTAAATTTTATAAGTGGACCAAGGCCAATCATCCTCAAAGATCAATGGCTTTAGAATCATTCTTTCTATGCTCCTAAAAAAAATTGTTGAACTAGACCATAGACTTATAGTTTATTGTTTGAATTGGTGATGGCTTGTAGTTTATTGTTTGAATTGTGATTCCATCACCAAGATATTTGAATTATACCTTTAGTCCTTTTAGTATTCGATTATTTTATGTTCTCGTAGGTGTGGTGCTCTCGTGTACATACGTACTTGAAATGCAGTTCAAGCATTTCAAGCATCAAAATGACCGTACAATGAAACAAGCAAGAAGCTTATGGAGGATGGTATTTATTGTTAGGTATGGATCATTTCACATGTATGGTCTCTTTTCAAGTAAATTTTTATATATTATTGTCAAGTAGGAGCTTTATATGGAATAGATATAACATTTATGACCAGGTTCATATGCATAATCTATATGCCTGGTTTTCTCTTATTTGGTTTATTTATTTATAATTCTCTTAAACCATTAAGATTAAGAATAATGCTTGTTATTTTTCTATTTTTCATTGTGATAATGGGAATTTCACTTTTAAAAAATATTATTATATCACCCATTGATGAAGTGGGTAGAGTATGAAATTGATTTATCTAAGTATAATGATGTGACCTAATTCCAAGTGTTGGTCTAAAGAATCAAAGTGTTGATTTATTGTCCATTTATATATATGAAGAAAGAAAGAGCCGTGTAGAGATGATAATGTTGATAAGGTTGGATAATGTTATTTTTTAATATTTGAATCTCACAAAATCAGATTTAAGATATTGGAAATAACCTATGAGTAATGATATTTATATTTTATTTTACTGTTTGGTAATTTTTTAAAATATATATGTTATTTTTACTTTTTAGATTAGAATATTGTGACTATTTGTAAATTTACATAATTATATTTTTCTGATTAATTTAATATTAATAGGGTTTTTAAAAAAAAATGATTTGTCTTATTTATTTGAGGTAGATTACAATATTTTATGGTTTTGAGTTATTTGACTCATGTTACTTATTCAATTTTTTTTTTTAAAGTTGTTTAGTGAAATTATCTCGAAAATAGAATTGGATCCTTTTATAACACCAAATCCATCTCTCCATCACCTACCCTTGTTGTCCAAATCCATCTTTCCATCACCTACCCTTGTTGTCCAAATCCATCTGTCCATCACCTACCCTTGTTGTGATCACACTATATCCTTTTTTAGAGTTACCCCTTGGTAATATGTACGAGTATGGTTCTAACTTCATGCTTCTTGTTTTTTCCATTTTCCTCATGGAGAACATAGCCGTTTGGTATGGGTCCTTCATACAATTTATCTTGAAAAGTTATGTTTTCATAATCCATTCTATGGATCCAACAAGAATAATCTCACTATAGAACTACTTGATATGGTGGATCAAGACTTATTGAAAGCTTTACATAGATTCAAGGAATGAGAATGATACCATTTTTAATTTGGTTTATATTGGAGTTAAGAAACTACACAAGAGTATTACTTATGCTTTCTTTAATCCCCATAATCCACAAGAAGAGGACAACATATTGTTTTCTCACCCACATTCAGAGATATATAAAATCCAAGTAAAACGTCGTAAATGAACTTAAGCAATGCTTCCCAAATCTATTGGTGGCGTCCCTATTAAAACCCATCAACATAAGTGCACCTCATTAAGGGGACTCAAAACAGACACCTAATAACATGGAACTAGCCAAATACCTAGCAATATGACAAGAAATTGTTCAACTAAACTTTTTAACTATATAAATTAATTATACAAGCAACCATGAAAATAACACCTTTTATTTTTCTTTTTCTTAATCCATATAAACAACAAATAAAAAAACATTATAAATATCTTTCATATTAAATTGTATAAAACACCTCTTAAAACTATAATATAAAATCAAGACTTAATTAATAATCTTAAATCAATCTAATAACTAAAATATATTTTATTTAAATTTCTTACAGGTCATTTTGTCACATCCAATCAAATGGCCTAAAAACTCAGATCAATCAACATCCTTAACACCTTTTTATTATCCCTTTGCAAAGACCTAAACATTATTTCTCCAAAAAGTCTAAGTTTTTGGGTCATCAGCTCAAAGACTATCTTTTTGGCCCCAATGCACCCAACACTTCAGTCCACCTACAATGGTTGTAAGTTGCATAACTGAGGACATGCACTTATCAACACAGATTGTTCTCCTTTGTAAGTGCGATGGTTCTAGAATTTCAGAAAAATAAAAAATATTTACGGAACTTCTCCTTTGATGAGCTTCTAAGTTTGTTTTAACCATTTACCACTGATAGAGATCGCAAATTCCTAATCTAGAGGTCTTATCTCTTATCCTTAGAGCTTATCCTCCTTCATATGTGGATCTCAAGCCTAGATTGGTAAATCCTAAACTACCACTTTTACCTTATAAATTCATTGCCTCCCATGTATTCTAGGTTGGATTTTGGAGATTACTGGTGCCCTCATGATATTACTTTGAGCTTAATGAACCATCATACATTGGTGGATTAGGGTTGAGGTTGAAGGTTTTCTTTGTGGCAATGAAGGACAAGATAACTGGGGAGACATCTACAAAGTCAAACATCTATAAATGGTTGTAACTCTCTCCTTCATAATCCACAAGAAGAGGACAACATATTATTTTCTCACCCACACTTAGATATATATAAAATCTAAGTAAAACGTCATAAATTAACTTAAGCAATGCTTCCCAAATCTATTGGTGGCGTCCCTATTAAAACCCATCAACATAAGTGCACCTCATTAAGGGGATTCAAAGTAGACACCTACTAACATGGAACTAGCCAAACACCTAGCAATATGACAAGAAATTGTTCAACTAAATTTTTTAACTATATATATTAATTATACAAGCAACCATGAAAATAACACCTATATTTTTCTTTTTCTTAATCCATATAAACAATAAATAAATAAAATTATAAATATTTTTCATATTAAATGTACAAAACACCTCTTAAAACTATAATATAAAATCAAGACTTAATTAATAATCTTAAATCAATTTTATAACTAAAATATATTTTATTTAAATTTGTGACAGGTCATATTGTCGCATCCAATCAAATGGCCTAAAAACCCATATCAATTAACATCCTTAACCCCTTGTCATTATCCCTTTTCAAAGACCTAAACATTATCTCTCCAAAAAGTCTAAGTTTCTAGGTCAATCAGCTCAAAAACTATGTTTTTGGCCCTAGTGCACCCAACACTCTAGTCTACCTACAATAGTTGTAAGTTGCATAATTGAGCACCTTCACTTACCAGCGCAAATTTTTCTCCTTTGCAAGTGTGATGGTTTTGGAATTTCAAGAAAATAAAAAATATTTACGGAACTTCTCCTTCGAGAAGCTTCTAAGGTGGTTTTAACCATTTACCATTGATAGAGATCTCAAATTCCTAATCTAGAAGTCTTATCTCTTATCCTTAGAGATTATCCTCCTTCATATGTGGACCTCAAGCATAGGTTGGTAAATCCTAAACACCACTTTTACCTTATAAATTCATTGCCTCCTATAGTGTCTAGGTTGGCTTTTGGAGATTACTAGTGCCCTCATGCTGCTACTTTGAGCTTAAGGAGCCATCATCCATTAGTGCATTAGGGTTGAGGTTAAAGGTTTTCTTTGTGGAAAGGACAGACAAGATAATTGGGGATACATCTACAAAGTCAAATCTCTATAAATGGTTGTAACTCTCTCCTTCATTTATTAATACAAAAAGCACTATGTTTTCCTATACTTGTGTCATGTTGATGCTTATACATTTCAATGCCTTTTGGATTAGAGACACTAGTTTATACTATGTGGATATCGTATTTTTCTTACTTATTTTAGTCATTTTTCACATTCCATTTATAGCACTTGGCGCTAGAGTTGGAGCTTACAAGCAAGGAGAAGAGGAGGGCTTACTACAAATCACCTATAGTTCTTTCTTCCGTATTCTAATTTCTCTAAGGAAAACATAAATCTCTTTTCCCTTGTTGTTTTAAGACCAGGCCATAAGATCTAGGGATTTCCCTTTTTGTTTGTAGAATATAATTTTCCACATAATAATTGGATCGTACCATATTCAAAATTGTTCTGTTCATTCTTTCAACTACACCATTCTGTTGGGGATTATAAGGCACAGTTGTTTGATGTTTAATCCCATGTTGGCGAAGATATTGTTCAAATTCATTTGATGTATATTCTTTTCCATTATCAGTGAGAATATACCCAATATGAGATTGTGCATCATTTTCAATCCATTTATGAAAATTCTTGAATGTTAGGAAAGCATCAGATTTGTTCTTCAATAAATAAACCCAACACATTCTGGTGTAGTCATCAATAAATGTAATGATATATTTATTTCCATTTGCAGAAGGAACAGGCATTGGACCACATAAATTGAATGAATGAATTCAAGTTTCCTATGTGCTCTTGAATGTGAATCATGAAAAGACTGTTTGCTATGCTTTCCTAGAATGCAAGCATCACATTGCTTAAGTTTTCTAGGAATTGTAGGCAAACCAGCAACACCAATTTTCTTCAATAAGCGGAGACTGTCATAGTTCAAATATCCAAATCTAGCATGCCATAATAAACTTGATGGAAGTGTACCTTCTTCATGATGAGAATTGTATGAGAAATGTTGTGCATGAGCAGATGTTCCTTGCAGTTTGAGAGGCCTTTCTTCTTCTATTCCCCTCATGACAAGTGAGTGGTCAGATGCTTTTCTTACCTCAAGCTTTCCATCAAACATATGAATGGAGTGACCTTGCTGGCGGATGTGGACCAGGGACAACAAGTTTCTCTTTAGTTGTGGGAGATATAGAACATGATGTAAAATAAAGTCTAGAAGACCAGGCAGTTTAAGCCTGATTGTGCCAAACCCTGATGGCTTGATTTTTTATTGATCTGCAAAGTATACTGCTCCATCAACATTGTCAGTGAAACCTTCAAAAAAATCTTTTCTATGAGTCATGTGATAGGTTGCTCCTGAATCAAGCAATCAATCATTTTTCCAAGAAGCAAGTGAAGCATTAAACAAATCTTCATTTACTCCAATGTTACATTGTGCTTCAACATAATGAGTGGATTCAGGTGTTTTACCTTTTTCTGTATCATCAGTTTTACCTTTCTGTTGATTTCTTTTCTGCTCAATTTTGTCCCATGGTAGCTTGCATGTAGAGGCATCATGTGATCCATTTCTTTTGCAGTGAATGCAATGCAAATCTACCTTTTCTCCTTGAGAATGTCTGCCCCCCTGCCTCTGAAATATCTTCCTCTTCCTCTTCGTCCACCTCTTCCTCTTGTAGAATATTGAGCATGATGCTTTTCTTTATGAGCAAGGCACACAGTCTCTTCAGAAGATTCAGGGGCTGTCTTCTTTCCAAAAGCTTTCTCTCTTTCAGCAAACTTTTTCACAAGAGAGTCAAAGGTTATATCTTTGACATTTCCATTTGCTTGCAATGACTCAAGATAATTGGAGTAAGTAGGATAAAGTGCCTTGAGAAAATCGATAAGAGGAATATCCACTTCAACCTTAGTGGATTTGATATCATGCATTATAGACTTTACTTCAGATGCAAGAGCAAGAGGATCATTATTTTGCAGTTCAAGAGTGAAGAGTTT